>JAIPUU010001390.1:0-45315 GCA_020466095.1 Chlorops oryzae
GTTTTTGCAATACCCCTAAAATTGGTATTAATGGAAAAATCCACCCACTTTTGGTACAGGGATTATACGAGGTAGAACTTTAGGATTTTTCCTCTTAAGAGTAGATGATAAAATTTCTCAGCAATTTGAATAGCATCATTCATATCAATTGGTTTTGCATTTTTTAAAACTTTTGTAGCATTTTTTATTGCAGTAGTGAAAATTTTAGTACAGAATTTCTTCTTTTTGTTCTTCACAGTCTTTAGTTTTTGATTACTGTTTTTTTCGAAGACTACAACCTATCTTCAGTTTGGCTTTCATTGCGTTTGTGACAAACCAAGCGTTTGCCTTTTCTGCGACACTCGAATCTGGAGCTTTTACTCTCTCCCAAGCTCTTTCAACTAAAATCTTATCGGCAATGCGGCGATTAGGTAAGTCTTTGAATTTAGAGTAGGCAATATCGTGTTCTCTACATGCAGAATCCAAAAGATTTATACCCTTGTCTCCTTTTGCTAAACGTTTTTTCGAGTTTAGTTCCCGGTCCACAAAACTGATAGCCTGGTAAATGAAGTTCAATTGGCAGTTTATTAATAAGGTTATTTATTAATCCTTTTCCAACGGCTTTACTTTACGACTAAATATTTTTTTTGCTGCTAACAAGCATTTATAAATTTTTGTTTGTTTGTATAGCACACAAATCAACGGTCAAAAGCGTTCTGAACAAAAAAGTATAAAAGGAATCGCTTTTATACATTGTTGTTAGTTAAAAGAGTAAAATGCGTTTCATAAGACAACAAATAAATATTTCGGTGAAAAATTTAGACCTAAAAATGATTTCAAATGATAAATTGTCACAAATACGTCATAGTTCATTGCTACCAAACACAATACGTGCACTAATTGTCGGACCATCGAATTGTGGAAAAACCAACATTATGCTGAGTCTTATTGAAAGTCCCAATGGTCTTAGATTTAAAAATGTATACTTAATATTCAAAGTCATTGCATCAACCGAAATATCAATATCTTCAACAACTTATAAAACCAATAAAAGGAATGGGCTTTTACACCTTCTCAGATAATGAAGAAGTTCTAGCTCCCAGAAAAAGCAAAATCAGATTCTATTTTTATCTTCGATGATGTTGCATGTGAAAAACAGAACAATATACGAAATTATTTCTGTATGGGTCGGCACAATAATATTGATAGCTTTTATCTATGCCAAACTATACTCGAATACCAAAACATCTGATTCGTGACAATGCAAACTTAATTATCATTTTAAACAAGATGAAACGAACATAAGACATATTTATAATGATCATGTTGGTACTGAAATGTCATTTCAAGATTTTTTAAAAATTTGTTTTGAATGTTGAAGGATAAATAGGTTTTTCTCGTCATTAGCAAAGATGATTCATTAAAAAGTGGACGATTTAGAAAAGGGTTCAACATATTTATTCATCTATAAAAGCAAAGTGTATGCACAACAAAATGTTCAGTTTCAAAAACAGATCAAGCAGTTCAACAACAAGGTTTGGAGTCAAGCAACAATCTGATCAGTTCAATAGTCATCCTTCTTCTTCTTCTTCATCGACAGGAAACAGCCCTGTTCATTATGGAACAGACCTGTTTGGGATGGATGGATACAAGAAGGCTTGCACAATTTGGAATGTTTTACACTGGTAGTGAAGATATTGCAAAATGTTACTTTTGTACAGTGGAAATTTGTAAATGGAAAATTAATGATGATCCTCTAGCAGAACATATACGCTGGTCGCCTAATTGTCCATTAATATGCTTACGTCATACCAACAATCATACTATTCATCAAGATGAGTTGAATGCAATATTGCAAATATCACGACTTATTCTACGCCTTAAAGCAATAGTATATCCACGATGCAGTAGCAAATATGTTTTTCCAAACGACATATATACAGTTTTACATATGGTCAATGCATTATTACAACTGCAAACTACTGTACCCGATTGAAAACTAATAAAATATATTTTTATAAACTGTATACAATTTTATTTTTTTCTTTTCTCTATTCGAGAGAGAGAGAAGAGAGAGAGAGAGAGAGAGATAGAAGAGAGAGAGAGATAGAGAGTTATATTTTATCACTTATTTCCCGATTAATTGCATTGTAGAAATTACAGTGAAAGAGAGAGGAAGAGAATAAATAGGATTTTCTAAAGTTTCTACCTGTGTCGAGAGTTAAACATCTCGCTTTGAGCCTATAGATGTATGACAACGACATACTCCTAACCACTACGCCACGGAAGGTGGCAATTAAATTGAGGAAAATTTATAATATAAAAGATGTCATGGACACTTAAATGATCTCATTAATAATTTAACCATTAATGCAAACAGTTCATTGAGAGCGTTATCAGTAGCAACAACAAAGTCATGGATGATGAATTACTTTCCAAAATTATTCAGACGAGAAAAGTTTTGAGGAATAAGTTCAAAGCCATTAAAATTAATGATTTAAGCGCAGCAGAAAGTCTGGAAAAAACTTTTCTACCAATCACAGCTCCAATTAAGGATTTGCTTACAGAAACTAAAGTTAAAAATGAAATAGTAAATGATTTGGCTAAAAACTCTAAAGCAAATATTTCAACTTTCAACAAAAAAAAAATGTATTCAAAAGACCGATGAAAAAAGATAGGAGGAAAAAAATTAATAAACTACCAAAGATTGAAACTAGTACACCAAAAAGGTCTAATAGTGTTGATTCTGTTCAAGATTATGATGATGATGAAGAAAGCAATGATCAATTTTATAGCAATGATGATGACGATGATGATGATAATAATAAATCAAGCACTATTAAAGCCATGGAAGAAGAAGAAGGAGAAGTCAGTAATTTGTGTAAATGAACCGAATTTTGATCTACTAGAAAAGCAAAACAGTCTAGATAGAATATTTGGATTGAATTACAATTCGGAAAAGCAATTGATGTTTGGAGACTCAAAAATATCATTCAAAAGTTCTAATCAAGTTCAAATTGGTGACGGAACATTTACAATGACACCAGGACTTTTTCAGTTAATGTTCACAAAAAATCCTATCGAATATACTGAACCGGATTTAAAATTGTATAAGAAAATTCTATTGAAAACTAATGCCTATAGACGTGGCTATACATCTCGTGGTCAAGTCAATGGAAACAAAGGACCCAAGTATCTAAACATTATTCAATTTTTAATCAAAGATGTGGAGAGTAAAGGGTCAAACTCGAACTTAGATGTGAAGAAAGAAGGATTTGGTTTAATGAATTTAAATTTGAATCCAATCAACTATATATATTGGGATGACCCAAATGAATTGGTTAATCGTTTACGACTACTCATAGCATCACAATCTGCAGGACATAATAATCATAACAACGAAATTATTTCAATTATTGAAGAGCTTAAAGAAGCTGACGTAATTTAATGAAAACTCGACGAAAAATAAAAAGATGAGCGTGGACAAATTCGGTCGATATAATAACAATACATCCAAGTCAAAAAGTTTTAATACGGAATTGACTCTAAGCGCTAGCAGAGATCACAGCTTCAACGCTCATTTTAAACGCATCAGAAATCTTAAAGATCCAATAGTAAAGGGCGACGCTGCAACGCAAAATTTTGTAATTCTAAGTCTTGATGCGTATCGAACTGAATTTCAGGATTCAATTAAAGCTTATGAAAGTCACCGTAATAAAGAAATTGAAACCGTTTATGAAAAAATTAAATCTATTGAACGCGATATTGATGAGAGGTTTAAGGTGTATATGGAATATGTTGAGAAGCGTTTAGAAGGTACGAAAAATGTTTTGTTTTCAATGATTTCTAATCAAAACATTATTCAAAAACCAAACCAAAACCACACAATACCATCTTCAAGATGAGTCGATATCAAATAGTTGAGGAGCTCCACGACAGGCACGACGAAATTTTAAACGAAGAGCTGTTATAACCAAAGATATTGATGATCTTTGGCAAGCTGATTTAGTGGAAATGGGTAATTACTCTACATTCAACAAAGGTTATCGCTATCTACTCACAATCATTGACACTTTCTCCAAATATGCCTGGACCGTTGCGATAAAGTCGAAAACAGCTCCTGATGTTACCAAAGCAATGAAAAGTGTATTTGAATGCGGTCGAAAACCTAAAAATTTGCAAACAGATGATGGGAAGGAATTCTTCAATAAAGAGTTTCAACTTTTAATGAAACAAAACAAAATAAATCACTACTCTACCTATAGTGTAATGAAAGCCTCGATAGTTGAACGATTTAATCGCACTTTGAAAAATATGATGTGGAAGGGCTTCAGTAATCGCGGTTCTTAGAAATGGATTGATGAATATCAAAAATTGACTAAAGAGTACAATGGAAAAGTCCACAGAACAATAAAAATTGCACCCGATAAAGTGAATTCTTTAAATGCAGCAACAATTCTAAAAACGATTTACAACCATCTGAAAGTCTATAATAAGCCCAAATTTCATGTAAACGATTACGTTCGAATAAGCAAATATAAACATGTTTTTGAGAAAGGTTACACACCCAATTGGACAACGGAAATCTTCAAGATAAATAAGATTCAAAATACCAATCCATGTACTTATATTCTAGAAGACTATCAGGGAAATGTAATTAAGGGTGCTTTCTATACACAAGAATTGCAAAAATCACGTTTTCCTCACATGTATTTAGTTGAGAAAGTTATAAAGAAGCGAGGTGATAAAGTGTATGTAAAATGGTTGGGGTTTTCCGATAGTCACAACTCTTGGATAAATAAATATGATATACTATGAAAAAATTTTATAAAAAGAAGTTTTGTTTCTTCTTTGATTGATTCAGTTTACTTTACTATCTCAACCCCTCAAGATGTCAAGAACATTGACTTTGACTGGAAATTCCTCAATTCTTACAGCAAATTATTTTCCTCCCATAGAGCTTAAAAAGGAATATGTTTGTGGACTGATTGATTTTCATACATATTACTCAATACCGAATATTGATGAAAAAAATAACCTTTTTCACATTGGCAAGCATGTAATCGAGCTTCCTATCGGGTCATATGAGTTCGATGATATTGTGAAATATATTTTAGACGCATACGAAAATCAAGAAGCAGCAGCAGCTGGTGCTACATTAAGTATAAAGGCCAATAATAATACATTAAAAGCTGAAATCTTCTCTGAAAAAGATATAATTTATTTTGATAGAGAGAGAAGCATTGGATCGCTTTTGGGATTTTCAAAGCGTCAACTTAAACCTGATGAAACACATATATCGGATACAAGTTTAATGATTACCCAAAACAATGTTGTACGTATTGAGTGCAACATTGTGGGCGGTTCATATGTTAACAGTACCTTGGCACACACCTTACATGAATTCTCTATAAATGTTGAACCGGGATATAAAATAGACATAATTCCAAATATTGTTATCTATTTGCCTGTGATCGTCAAAGAGATAGGTTCAATTGCAGTTAGACTTGTTAAAGAAAACGGTGTATTATTAAATTTTCAAGGAGAAACAATTACATTAAGACTCCACTTGAAACCTGTTGAATAATTAGCATCAGCTATGATTATATTTAATAAAAATGGTGTGAACGATGGTTCTTCTATCAGTTTATCTTCATCTCTTGTACATAACGCATCAAGAATAAGCAAAGAAAAATTTCTTATAAAAAAGCCATTAAGTATTAAAAATAGAAACTTTTTACAATCATTGGGATTTACTTACATTAAAAAGAAATGAATAATATCTTGAGAGTTGGAGAACAACCCGTCTTCGATGAGTCTATTACGAAGAAAGAATTTCACACATATCAACCATATTTGCAATCCTTTAACAACAATGATGAGATACGGATAGCAATTCAAAATCAAGATCTCTTCGTTCTACCTCATGAAAGCTTACTGTACATTGAGGGGGTTGTTTCAATTGGTTCCGAAAATGCAGAACCCAAAGGAGTTAAATTTCGAAATAATTGTATTGCATATCTATTTGAGGAAATACGTTATGAAATCAATGGTGTGGAAATTGATCGCACACGATACTTGGGTCAAACTTCTACTTTAAAAAATCTTGTATCCTTAAACAAAAATACAAGTACAATGTTGGAAAATGGCGGTTGGTCTCCGGAAGAAAATATTAAACCAGCTATAAATAATGGCTATTTCAATTTTTGCGTACCACTAAAAATGTTGATGGGCTTTGCCGAAGACTTTGATAAAATTATGATAAATTCAAAACATGAGCTTATATTGCTACGTTCTAGATCAAATGATAAGTCTGTCTATAGTACGGAAGAGAGTGAAAAGGATAACATTAACTTAAAGCTCTTAAATGTTGCTTGGAAGGTTCCCCAAATTCAATTATCCGATGCAGCCAAATTGAAAATCTATACAACTATTAAAGAGGATATTCCTCTACCTATATCATTTCGTAGTTGGGAATGTTACTTTTATCCAGAGCTACCTCAAAGTACAAATCATACATGGAACATAAAAGTAGGAACACAAAGTGAGCGTCCTCGTTTTATTCTTATCGCTTTCGAGAATGGAGAAAAGTTTACAAACTGTAGCTTAACCGATTTAAAAGTACATTTAAACTCTGTTTCATATCCATACGATGACCTTAATTTAAATTTGTCTCGTAATCGATATGCTCTCTTATATGAAATGTATGCAAGGTTTCAACAAAGTTATTACATGATTGAGTCACAACCCACTTTTATGCTGCAAAAAGTTTAAAGAATGTCCAATAATTGTTATTGACACATCGCATCAAAATGAAGAAATTAAAACAGGTGCTCTCGATATTCGTATAATGTTCAAAACTCTTGAAAACATTAAACCAAACACTTCGGCATATTGTGTTCTTATACATGATCGTGTCATTACATACAAACCGATGACTGGTGAAATTGTAAAGCACACTTAATATAAAGCATTGATTTGTAGCACATTTTATTTATTTCATCATAAGCCTTTGAGCAAAAAACTTGTTCACGACAATAAAACCCGGATAAAGGAAAAATGCCTAAATTTGTTGTCTTCGATTGTCAAGGATTCCGACTCACTAATAACCAATTCATTTTTAAGGAAGTCGCTTTTTGCTTCAGTGATAAAAAATATATCCATTTTCTTATAAAGTCACCATTTAAATTTCAAATTATTGAACGATGCCGAGAAAAAATCAGTAATTTGGCTCAAAAACAACTACCATATGCTCGATTAGGACTCTGGTGACTTCACTTTGAGTGAAATGAAGAAATATATGAAATTTCTCCTCAAAGGCTATCAAATACATGTAAAAGGCGAAGAAAAAAGCAATGTGGGCAAAGAAACTTTTGGCAGAGTGCACAATTTCTGGCATAAAAGAAATCGATTGTAATTATTCGCTTAAGAACATAAGGCATCTATGTGATTCAGATGATATAACATGTAACAATCATTGTAATTTGTTGACAAGAAAAAAGAAAGCTTGCGCTTGCGCCCTTAAAAATTCTTTAGCTCTAAGAAAATTTGTTCAAGATTATGGTTCAGCTATGTCATAAGTTTCTCTATTCATTTATTAAATAAAAGATTCTTTTAAAATTGAAAACAAAATTTATTTTCTTTTATTTTTGAAAAAAAATGTTTACATATTTATTAGAATATTTTCTTTTTCTTAACATTTATAACATCATCAACATAATCATTATCATTATCTTCCTCAATATCATTGGTTCTTATATTAGGTGGGGCGTAAAAAAGGTTTTCATTGAACAAATGATCATGAACGTTAAAATCTATGAAGAGTGGTTGAGAGTTTGGAATACCTTCAACAATGTGTAAAGTATAATTTTGCATAGACCCTCTCCGAATTAGAGAAAAACTTTGATCTTTCAATAGCTCCAAGGTTTCTTCCTTCAAATCGTTGAACATTGCCGGTAAAAATATTACTCCTTTGATAAGTTCCAATAAAGTTCAAAATTTTGTTTGAACTCTCACAGCCCTAACAATAGGACGCTGTTCCCCTTCCGCTAGCTGATTAATAGGAATACTCTCCTTTTAATTAAGTCTTTCAAAGTCGTTAAAAGCATTCAGAGCTCTCTGACTTTGATCCGTCATATTTATGTACAAAAAATAAAAGGACATTATTAATTTAATTTAAAATAATTTTTTTTTCCCCCCCTTAACTTTTTTGTATTTTTGTGCGTCGCAAGGTTACTACTATATCAATATCTGTTTGACTTCACTTGTAAGACTGATAGCGTCAATAGATCAAATTTTATTTTTATACCTTCACACTTCAGTAGCGATAAGTCAACTCCAGCTCTAGCCCAATGTTTACATATTGAACTATATATGCTCTCCTACTGCACAGTTTCTCACCCCCTCACCTCTTCAATGAGGCTCAATGCGAACCTTCTCATATAAACCTCCAAAAATTTCCAAAGACCTAAATGTATGTCACCTCATACAAACTTCCTAAATTTCCAAAGACCTAAACATATGTCATCTCATACAAACTTCCTAAATTTCCAAAGACCTAAATGTATGTCATCTCATATAAACCAACCAAAATTTTCTAAGACTTAAATGTGCGTCATCTCATACAAATCAACCAAAATTTTCTAGTTCTTAAATGTGCGTCATCTCATACAAATCAACCAAAATTTTCTAGGTCTTAAAATGTGCGTCATCTCATACAAATCAACCAAATTTTTCTAGGTCTTAAATGTGCGTCATCTCATACAAATCAACCAAAATTTTCTAGGTCTTAAATGTGCGTCATCTCATACAAATCAACCAAAATTTTCTAGGTCTTAAATGTGCGTCATCTCATACAAATCAACAAAAATTTTCTAGGACTTCAATGTGCGTCTTTTTCCGATTTTCCATACAAAACAAGTTGCACACCCAGAACAAACATATCACCCCTACTTTCAAACATAATGATTTATATGTGAATTTAAAATTTAGGACCTATAACAGGTTGGCTGATAAGTCCCCGGTCTAACAAAGAAAAACACATTTTTTTGTCAAAATTCGTTTTTATTATTCAACATAGTTCCCTTCAAGAGCGATACAACGATTATAACGACCTTCCAATTTTTTGATACCATTTTGGTAGTACTCCTTCGGTTTTGCCTCAAAATAGGCCTCAGTTTCGGCGATCACCTCTTCATTGCAGCCAAATATTTTCCCTGCGAGCATCCTTTTGAGGTCTGAGAACAAGAAAAAGTCGCTGGGGGCCAGATCTGGAGAATACGGTGGGTGGGGAAGCAATTCGAAGCCTAATTCATGAATTTTTGCCATCGTTCTCAATGACTTGTGGCACGGTGCGTTGTCTTGGTGGAACAACACTTTTTTCTTCTTCATATGGGGCCATTTTGCCGCGATTTCGACCTTCAAACGCTCCAATAACGACATATAATAGTCATTGTTGATGGTTTTTCCCTTCTCAAGATAATCGATAAAAATTATTCCATGCCCATCCCAAAAAACAGAGGCCATTACTTTGCCAGCGGACTTTTGAGTCTTTCCACGCTTCGGAGACGGTTCATCGATCGCTGTCCACTCAGCCGACTGTCGATTGGACTCAGGAGTGTATATAAAGAGCCATGTTTTATCCATTGTCACATATCGACGCAAAAACTCGGGTGTATTGCGAGTTAACAGCTGCAAACACCGCTCAGAATCATCAACACGTTGTTGTTTTTGGTCAAATGTGAGCTCGCGCGGCACCCATTTTGCACAGAGCTTTTTCATATCCAAATATTGATGAATGATATGACCAACACGTTCCTTTGATATCTTTAAGGCCTCTGCTATCTCGATCAACTTCCTTTTACGGTCATTCAAAATCATTTTGTGAATTTTTTTGATGTTTTCGTCGGTAACCACCTCTTTCGGGCGTCCACTGCGTTCACCGTCCTCCGTGCTCATTTCACCACGCTTGAATTTTGCATACCAATCAATTATTGTTGATTTTCCTGGGGCAGAGTCCGGAAACTCATTATCAAGCCAAGTTTTTGCTTCTCCTGTATTTTTTCCCTTCAGAAAACAGTATTTTATCAAAAACACGAAATTCCTTTTTTTCCATTTTTTTCACAATAACAAAAGTTGCTTCACAAAAGACGCTCTATCTCACAAACTAATTGACTTACAGACGTCAAATTTTGACACGAATCATTTGAAGGTTGCCACTATATAAAAATAATATGCATTTAATACTAGCGATGCCATCTATGTGTAAGACCGGGGACTTATCAGCCAACCTGTTACTACAATGTGGTATTAATTTCTTCTTCATTTTTATAGTATATGCGAATTTACATTATATCAAAGCAAGGAGCTTGAAAATACAATTAAAAATACAAAAAATTCATCTTTAAAATTTAATACAAAAAAATAACCCTAAATAACCTCTACATTGATCTGTCAGTATATTTTATCAGAAGCTTTTCCATATTTCATTATTTAAGACATTCCACTGAGTGTTAGTGGCGATCATAGCACGACACAAATCATAATTAAAATTAGAATGTGATTTGCTTACTTCGACTTCATCATTCTTTTCTTCTTTACTTGATTCCTTTTCTAAAGCCAGATTTTTGTGTGATTTAGTCTTAATATGTTACTACAGGAAAGATTTTTTTGCTTTTAACCTTAAAGGTAACAAAAGATTACCTTTTATCTCATAATGAGCAATAGAAACCAAAAACTAACGATGCATTTACATAGCTAACAATATACTGGATCACCATTTTGAATCTCTAGGTACTCGCGGTTTTATTATACGCAACCACTTCGTTTTGAGATTTTTGTTTTTGCTCATTTTCAAAAATTTCCGGATTGACAAAATTTTTTGCCGTGTTGGTTAAATATATTTTACTATCGCCTACTGCGCTTATATTGAAAAATATTTGAAAAAATTCAAAAATATGTAAAGAAATTTAAACATATTTTATATATAAATTATTTAAAAAATAAAATATATTTTAAATATGTAACATCCGATCCCTATTAATAAGATTTTTCTACAATTCAACAAAATTATCTTAAATCCTATTTGTTTTTCCTTGTTTTCCACATAATTTTCCAAATCAGAATTTATATTGCATAGCATACTAAACTTATAGCTTATGTCCCGTTTCCACAAACTGTTTTAATGAGTGTTTTAGCTGTTTTCGTGTTTTAAGAGCTAAAACAACTAGAATTTTACGTGTTTTATCATACAAAGTTAAAACACGTAGCCAAGTGTTTTATTTCAAAACATCCTTAAACCACAGCAGAAAACTCTACATCTCTAAGATAATCGATAAGACAATCGATAATAAGAACACATCCCAAATGTCAAATGTATTTCAATGGAAATTCAAATGGAGATGTCTAGTGGTAAGTGATACCTTTTTTGTTTTCAGAGGTAAAATTATATATCAAATGCCTTTAATTGCAGAATGTGCGACGAAATTTCAAATTCGGACTCATTTATGAGCGAATGGAGTGGGAAAATCCATTACTTCAACTCTGCCAGCTCCTCCAAACCGGAATGAATAAGGAAAAAAAGCCGTTAGTAATAACTACATAAAAGATTATGTTATTATACCCAGCGTAAGCGGGGTATATAGTTTTGCAAATTTGTAACAGGGGAAAAGCTCCGAGATATAGAAAAATTATAGAAATGATCAGGATCAAAAACTGAATTTTAGACATGTCCGTCTGTCCGTCTGTCCGTCTGCCTCTGTCCGTCTGTCCCCTCCGTCTTTCCGTCTTGTCCGTCCGGGTCATTTAAACGGCTGACCAAAAGTCGAAATTTGGCACACAGGTAATTCGGGATCCGAGTATGATCCTAAGTAAAAATGGGAGACATCCGCCCACTGCCAATAAATGAATATAATGTGTTTTCAGTAAAATGCTTGTAACTTGCGAACCACTCAACACATTCCATTTGATATTTGTGTACTGGTTAACTACGAAAAGGACATATCTGGAAAAAATGGACGCCGCCCACCTCGAGCCACGCCACAATAAGCCCAAAATTAAGGGCTTATCGTAACTTGTGAAGTAAAAGGTGTAGAAGCTTCAATTCGCAACATAGGTTCACCAAGCGAATGAAAGGTTAAAATTTTTTTTATGGCCGCCCACTGCCACCCAAAAATGAAGATTTTTCGTAACTTCCGAAGAAAAAGCTAGAAGGTCCGAATTCGCAACATAGTTCACCAAGGCGATGAAAGGTGTAGGAAAAAATTTTTGTGGCCCGCCCACTCACGAAAATAAAGATTTTTCAATTCCGAAGTAAAAGGCGTAGAAGCTTCAAATTCACAAATAGGTTCACAAGGCGAATGAAAGGTGTAGAAATTTTTTTTATGGCCGTTGCAAAAAATGAAGATTCTTGTAATTCCGAAAAAGCTAGAAGCCGAATTGCAACAAGGTTCACCAAGGCGAATGGGTACGGAAATATTATGTTGCCTCCCAACTGCCACGCCCACAATAGAGAAGCAAAACAATGCGCTCATAATGTCGGACGCTTAATTTCAAAGTCGGTTGAACGACTTAGTTCTATTGTTTTAATTGAACTTTTTCTTAATAGTCAAAAACGAAGGAAGAAATGGCTGGAAAAAGACGAATTGATACTTATGGAGTTGTGGAAAGAAAAAATACCACAACTTCGGAGCAACAAAAAAAATGGCCATATTTATGCCGAAATAGCAAATGAAATGTGTCAAAAAGGATCCGAATTTGACACTCTCGAAATAAAGGCTAAAATGCATAACTTCACCACAAAATACCGGTAGGTCTAAATATTCTAAATTAATGGGTGAAATCATTGTGCTTATAATTTTTAATTTTAGCGCTGAGAAAAACAAGGTTGGCCCATCCGGAGGCTCTCCCTCAACTTGGGGGCATTTCCAAAAAATGCACGAGATCCTGGGTCCTTTTAAAAGTTTTAACTCCGATATATTGGTTGAGGAAAGCATTGGTATTGGAATTTATTTCAAATTACATAAAGCCATTAAAACTATGTAGTTCTTTTAGTTACAGAGGTTTCGAGCGACATTCCTTCGGGTCCGTCAACGCCAATGTCTTCCAATTCAGAGGACACTTCTCCTGAACCTAAAAAGAAGAAACCGAAAATGTCATCATTCCAGCAAATGTTGCTCGACAAAATAAGTGAGGAAGGAGAACAAATGAACCGACTTCAAACAGAGCTTGTAAAGGTGGAGAAAGAGAGGAACATAATGCTACGCGAATTTTTGGAAATCTATAAAAAGAACTAAAATTTTTTCACTGTATCATACACATAAAAAACATAAAAAGTGATTAAATTCGTTTACAATAAACAAGACTTACATAAAAGATTGGCAATTGCGTTTCTAATTTCTGTTGCACTGCAGTCATTATCGGTAAAAACGTTTACCTCTTCTGGCTGTTCCAAATTGGAAGCAGTTTCATGACGGCTTTGCTGTTGTGTTGCATTTTTCATTCCGTTTTCCATGCCTCTGCCAATTCTTCGGAAGCGAGCTTTCAGTTGACCGAAGGCGTTTTCTACCACTCTTCTTGCTTTTGATAAATGGTAATTAAATAATTTTTCTTTCTCGTCAGCGGTTACAGAAAACGGATAAGGTTTCATTAGTTGATTCGAAAACCTAAAAGCCGAGTCTCCCAACAGTACAACCGGTACCTCAATTCCACCTATAACTTTTGAATTTCCGTGCAAAAGACAACTGTCTTGTAAAGCTTTCTTCAGCAAGGAATTTTCATAAATTTGTGAATCGTTGCAGCGACCCGGAGCACCAACATTTATGTACATAAATCGATATCTTCACAAAAGAAATTTACAGTAAGAAAATAATAAAACCGTGTTTTACAACTGATCTTTTACATACCTATAATCAACTAATGCAAGAAGTACAATGAAGTACCATCCCTTATAATTATAGTAATCTACGGCATCTTCTGCTGCAGGTTTTACTTCTATATGACACCCATCTACAAGAGTAATTCAAAAATGCATATTTGTTCTGCTTGAGAGACATTTTAAAAACTTACCTATCGCTCCTAGGCATTGAGGAAATCCTATCTCAGAAAAGCCCTTTACACACTCCTCCACTTTCTCTTGAGTCAGGAAATCGCTCTTCAAATATTTCGGAGCTAGCGCTTTCCATACTTCCGAGCAAAATTCCATTAAAATCTTGCACACCATTGTTTTCGAAACTCCAAACAACCTCCCTACTGTTTCATACTCTGCGGACGATCGCAATGTATAGAGAGCGATTGCTACACGTTTTTCTTTAATGGTATGCACGCCCTATAAAAAGTGTTATTCTTAGCGATCGCCTTTACTTCTTTGCACAAGATTTCAAAGCAGTCGACATTCATTCGGAAGCTTTCTTTGAAAAAGGTGGCGTCATTTTGAGGGACATCAAACTCCCAGAATCTGCCATGTCTTTGCTATAAGTATACATAAAGTTATTAAATGAGCACACTTGTGTTTATACCATAAATTACCTTCATCCACAACTTTCTTCTTTGCTTAGAGTTCATTAAGCATGAATATATTGCAAGCCGCTGCTTCCTTTGATGCATTTGCAGCTTCAGTCTTCTTTCCTTCCCATTTAATAATGTAGCCCAAAGCATAGCCAAACATTTCTTTTTCGCTTCCAAGTCGATTGTGCTCATATTAATTTGCTTTTATTGAATTTTAGTAAAAACAAGACAAACACAGCAACAAGCCAATTCAGTTGAAATTAAAACACACGAACTGTCAAAAAGTGATAGTCGAAACGGTTGTGTTTTATGGCCTTGTTTTACTAAACCAACTCAGCTAAAACACTATATGGAAACATGGCATTAGTTTTAGAATGCATAGCATATGTTACTAGGCTTTCAAGAATGAAATTTCTTGACAAAATTGACTTTCTTACATAGCGAAATTTCTCTGCAAGAAAATTCTAAAGGCCGAATTTTGAAAATGATTTAACACACTTACAGCTCTGATTACTTTAATACTTTAGTTTTCTTTGTTATCGTAGATCTCAAAAAGAAGTCAGAGAGTACATAAGTAGACATTTTATGTTGAAAAAAATCATTGACGTGTTTTAACCCCCCTCCCCCCAAAGCCAAATCCGAGAACCGCCACTGAGTACGAGAGAAGGTCTGATTGCTTTAAGCCAGCAAATGAGACTCGGTCCACGAGGCAGAGATGAGAGAGAGGAACGTACATGTTCTTCCCCTATCCCAGCATAAATTTCCGTCCCTCCGGCCAACACTGGGTGTGCCGACCAGTCGAAATCTCTAAAACCTCTGCTGCGATTCACCGAAACACAAGCCAAGGTACAAATTAGTCGATGCGCCGAGAATGCGTGTATGAAACGGGAAGCTATCTGCCAAATGAAAAGCTATGAATCCACGGAAAGCTGATCTCTCTTGTTTATGTTGTGAAATATTATACATTTTTTTCTATGCTAACATGTTAGGCTGTAAAAAGTAATTTTTTTGTTTAACCAATGTAAAGTAAATTGATAGGAGATATAAGTGGATCCACAATCCGCCTTTCCAGGTTAACATCACTTATGTCATCGTAGTCCGGAGAGTTCATCAGGCCTGCTGAATTACTGACGGATCAACGTAATTGAAAAAAAAAAGGAAAGTTGCGAAGTGACGTTCGGAGAAATCAGAATCAAATAGAGTTGATGGCAGCCAAATAGCAGTTGTGTTCTGGCCAAGTATAGTATTATGCCTCTCTTTTGCGTTTTTAATTTTTTTTTAATCATTTAGCTCGGATCTCGAGGTCACTCTCCAAAATTTGATTCTGGATTTGGCCGTAAGTCATCGAACGTTATAACGTACAGAGTGTTTGTTGCCTTGTCTCATGGAATACTTATCGCCTTGATATCGGTCATACCAATTTAGATTACATTCAATAGTTTTTTTGATTTTATTGTTTTGGTTCGCATATCGACCGCGACCAGAATATGTTTTCTTTTCTTTTTGAAGCCTTTGCTTGAGTTCAGAGCAGTTAAACAGTGGGAAAATTTTCGAGTCAATTGAAGAAAGCAGGAGAAAGTAAATTGATGGAAAATCTCTGCATCAATTACACTGTGCTCGAATTTGGTACTTTTTTTTACCGACAACATGGAGACATATCTGGTAAACATAGTTGGAGGGCGCTGAATTCAGTCCCATCAACCGTTTTTCTAGATTGGCTCTAACATAGTTTTTGAGATATCATGGTTTAGAAATTGTGACTAACTTCATTAAAAATTAGATATATTTCGCTCATGTTGCTATATATTTATGACAGAATAATGACGATAACGTTAATTACTTGTATTTAGTAGAATTCCTGTCCAAAACTTCGCTGCAATCCCAAGAGTTGTTGGTATTTCATAAGTGCTTCTTTCAATTTTATTCACATTAATTAAAAAAATTGAAGCATACTTTTAGGGGAAGTGAAACTGTTCACAATCGATTTTTTTAAATATATTTTTTTTTCAAATTTAAAGAAACAGTTCTCAAAAAGAACTTTAAGATTATTTAACAAAACGGCTTAATGGGAGAGCATATGACTAGGTACCGAGAGTTCTGAAGTTCAAGGCCCAAAAAAGTTTAATCGAAAAAAAAAATTTTTTCGGATTTTTTCTTAAGTTTCGGGTGGTGTGGAGTTCATCCGAAAAAAAAAATTTATTTCTATTATACTTTTTGGGCCTTGAACTTCAGAACTCTCGGTTCCGAGTCATATGCTTTCCCATTGTTCCGTCTCTTCAAATATAAAAACGGGTCCCAAAATCGAAATAAATTTTTGGAGCAAGTAAAATTTTTAAGTCAAAAACAAAATTATGCTTGCATACTTTAGGGATTCACCTTTAAACGCGAAAACCTCCGTTAACTGATCCAATCCCAAAAAATCAATATCACTATTGTATGCAGCGCATTTGACTTAATACTTCTAGATATGAAAGCCGTCTGTCGGTTTTTTGAACTAGCACAGTGTTATTGCTGTTGTGACCTCTCAAAATTCCAGATCGGCTGTTAAAACACCGACCCACTTTCGACAAGCTAAGTAACGGAAAACCTTATATGCAGAGTATGATAGCCGATCAGTGAACCTTCTGCGAAGCAAAATTCGTAATAGTTTTCTTTTGGTAAAAATTTTTTTTCTTTCAGTCGAAGGAGAATTGTTGCAAGTCACAGGTCACGAAAATACCGAATAATGCGAATACTAATATGCTACGCCTGATCTGAATACTGCAAGTGAAGATTTCGCGGGATTGGCTGAAACAGTTGAAGAAGTTTTGTCTGGCGCAGATGCAGATAAATGGATCAACGCTATGAAAACAGAATTTGATGCTCTCAAAAGGAATGGTACTTGGAAATTTGTTGGTCGACCGCAAAACAGACCTGGAATTGACTATAACGAAACATTTGCTCCAGTGGCAAGAACGCAGTCAATAAGAATGGTGATGGCGTTAGCTGCCGAACTGGATTTGGAAGAACACCAATTGGACTTGGTCAGTGCTTATTTAAATGGGGATATTGAAGAAGAAATATTCATGGACATCCCGAAAGAATTTCATATGTTTCTTGTCGAAACAAAAAAAAACCCCATATTCAGGGAGATGGAGTATGTTTAATACAAAAACCTCTTTATGGTCTCAAGCAATCGGAAAGGCAATGGTGTAAGAAACTCGACGAAAAACTGCGTCAATTAAACTTAAATCTGTTACATGCTGATCCATGTGTCTATATCCGAAAGAATGAAAATAATTTGGTGAAAGCGACAATTTATGTGGATGATTTAATCATAGCAGCGAATAAAGAAGATGAATTAACCATTTTGAAAGCCGAATTATCGAAAAATTTTGAAAAGAAAGATATGGGAAGAATAAAGTATTGTTTGGGAATCGAATTCAAACAAAGTGATAACAAACCAAAAATCACTATGAGCCAGAAGCATTACATAAGAGATATTTTACATCGTTTTGAGATGGAGGACTGTAAAAGAGTAAGCTGCCCATTAAACGCCAGCGAAAAGCTATCAAGAGAAATGTGTCCTCAAAATGAAGAAGAGAAAAAGGAACTTGAAGGTACACCATATAAAAATTAAATCGGTAGTCTAATATATCTTGCAGTTTGTACACGTCCCGACCTCGCACACGCAGTAATTGCACTAAGTCAATTCAACTCAACATTTGGGAAGCAGCACTGGGTAGCCGCTAAAAGGGTTCTGCATTACCTTAAGCAAACTCAGCACTTGAGTTTGCTATTTGAGAAAACTGGAAAGCAGCTTGTTGGGTATACTGATGCGGATTGGGGACCATCTACAGATGATCGAAAATCATACACTGGGTACGCATTTTGTCTAGCTAATGCAGCTGTAAGTTGGGAATCACGCCAACAGCGGTCTGTAGCCTTGTCAATCACAGAGGCGGAATATATGTCATTATCGGATGCTTCGAAAGAAGCAATACATCTACGTCGTTTTCTGGGTGAAATTATTGTTGAGCAGCCTCCAACTATCATATATAATGATAATCAATGGGCTGGGCTGTTATTGAAAAACCAAGTTTTCGATAACAGAACAAAGCATATTGATATAAGGCACCACTTTGTACGAGAAGCTGTTGCAAAAGGAGAGGTCTTAATCAAGTACCTGAAAACAAAAAAGATGCCAGCGGATGTACTAACTAAAGCCTTTCCATCACCAAAGCATTTAAAATGCATTACTGAACTTGGTTTAACATTCTTAAGCGTCCTAGCTAACTTGAGGGGAAGTGTTAAATCTCAAGAATAGTATCACGCTACCTTTGTTTTTTTTATATTAAAAATCAATTTGGGAAATAGAATTAGACATTTAGTGGAGTTCGAATACGACTGTTATCGAGAAAACATTTTTCCTGCAATAAATAAAAACTTATCTTTTTTGTTTAACTCTAACTGATTTTGTGTTTAGTATCCTGAAAAGGATTGTGGATTGATTTTGAGCCTAACCACAACATTTTCATTAATAGTATTAGTTTTGTTAATAAAACTTTTTGGCGTATAACGTATTTTTAGATTTAAGAACTTATTTTTTATATTATATATTTGCATGTTTTTCTCTTTCTTAAAATGAAACCAGCTTCGATTTTGATTAACTTATCAATTCCTTGAAAAAAGGCTTTTTATTTATAAATTTCAATTTTCCTTTTTTAATTTTATCATAATTTAGTTTTATTTTAAAATTTTCACTGACACTGAAAAATGAGCCACTACAATTCTCTCAGTGCAAAGCAGAGAGCAGTTTTTGTTAAAATAGTTTAATTTGGCACACATATAACCATATATGTCACTCTCGTAGATATTGCGCGGGATGTTTCTCGCCAGTTTGAAAGAGATGTTGCTCGGCAGGCAAAAAAGAGCAAGTGAGAACTACTTTTGGTGAGTACCTAAGTGAAAAATGTTCATTTTGGTGGGTACCCAAGACCGTTGTGGATACTCAAGACCGTGTTGAAAAGAGCCAAAATGGAAACGGCTCCTGAGTGACATATATGGTTTTATATGGTTTAGCATGAATGCTTCTGAAGGTAAGACCTATGGCGCTCGTCTTCGCAATGTGAAAAATGAGGTGGCAGAAGCGGGTCAATTCGAATTATCGGAACTCCAAAATTGTAGTAACTTAGTTAAGAAATATGAACGATGATTAATCTCAGATGAATTATGGGGATTGCAGAATAAAAGTGTGATATTCTAGAATATCTTGATAAATCCTGTCATAAAAACCTCACTGGATGCTTCATTTTTTCACCGAGAATTTGCGAGTGAGTTCTTCATCACGCTAAAAACAAACAGGTATGTAGCGACAAAGCTTCTGAGACAATGAATGAATATCTCATTATTTACTTAGAAAACAATATATATTATTCGTTTTTTATACCTTTTCCGAAGGAAAGGGTATATTAAGTTTAGCACGGTGTATGTAACATACCAAAGGAGTCGCGGTAGATATAGACATATATATATATTCTTGATCAGGGTGACAAGAGGAATCGATCTAGCCATGTCTGTCTGTCTGTCTGTCTGTCTGTCTGTCTGTCTGTCGGTCACACTTTAGTTTTTCGTAATTTACTCCTAAGCCATGAAAGATATCATATTGAAATTTGGCATGGACTTCAACCAGGTAAATGTCCGAAAAACTGCATTCAAAATTTTTTCGTAGTCCCTTCTTGGGTCGTGGGAAGTGGTTCAGAAGTTTCAAAAATCACGATTTTTAACGTTTTTCCTGGATAACTTTTTTACTATACATCCCAGCTTATTGAAATTTGGTGAGTGTATAGCTACTATGTAGACTTAAACTTTAGCTGAAAAAAAATTGCGACATCGCTATAACTATGGTCATCATCCTACACAATAGAAAAAAACACTCTTTCTCTTATTCTCATATCTGAATACAAAAATTATTTTTTTGCTTCTTCTGATTGTGTATTTTGCCGCCAAATAAAGTCGTCCATTATGGATAAATTTTGACCATGACCACATTTCGCGAAATTCGCAAAAAATTGATTTTCACTATTTTGAATTGAGTATTTCGCAGTTAAACAAAATGTCCTCTAAGGGTTAAAATTTGATCAAGACCACCATCCGCGAAATTCGCGAAAACCTGATTTTCACTATTTTGAAGTGAGTATTTCGCAGCTAAACTAAATTTCCTCTAAGGGTTAAAATTTGATCAAGACCACCATCCGCGAAATTCGCGAAAATTTGATTTTCACTATTTTGAAGTGAGTATTTCGCAGCTAAACTAAATTTCCTCTAAGGGTTAAAATGTGATCAAGACCACCATCCGCGAAATTCGCGAAAATTTGATTTTCACTATTTTGAATTGAGTATTTCGCAGTTAAACAAAATGTCCTCTAAGGGTTAAAATTTGATCAAGACCACCATCCGCGAAATTCGCGAAAACCTGATTTTCACTATTTTGAAGTGAGTATTTCGCAGCTAAACTAAATTTCCTCTAAGGGTTAAAATTTGATCAATACCACCATCCGCGAAATTCGCGAAAACCTGATTTTCACTATTTTGAAGTGAGTATTTCGCAGCTAAACTAAATTTCCTCTAAGGGTTAAAATTTGATCAAGACCACCATCCGCGAAATTCGCGAAAATTTGATTTTCACTATTTTGAAGTGAGTATTTCGCAGCTAAACTAAATTTCCTCTAAGGGTTAAAATGTGATCAAGACCACCATCCGCGAAATTCGCGAAAATTTGATTTTCACTATTTTGAATTGAGTATTTCGCAGTTAAACAAAATGTCCTCTAAGGGTTAAAATTTGATCAAGACCACCATCCGCGAAATTCGCGAAAACCTGATTTTCACTATTTTGAAGTGAGTATTTCGCAGCTAAACTAAATTTCCTCTAAGGGTTAAAATTTGATCAATACCACCATCCGCGAAATTCGCGAAAAACCTGATTTTCACTATTTTGAAGTGAGTATTTCGCAGCTAAACTAAATTTCCTCTAAGGGTTAAAATTTGATCAAGACCACCATCCGCGAAATTCGCGAAAATTTGATTTTCACTATTTTGAAGTGAGTATTTCGCAGCTAAACTAAATTTCCTCTAAGGGTTAAAATGTGATCAAGACCACCATCCGCGAAATTCGCGAAAATTTGATTTTCACTATTTTGAATTGAGTATTTCGCAGTTAAACAAAATGTCCTCTAAGGGTTAAAATTTGATCAAGACCACCATCCGCGAAATTTGCGAAAATTTGATTTTCACTATTTTGAATAGAGTATTTCGCAGCTAGACAAAATGTCCTCTAACGGTTAAAATTTGACCATGACCACCATCCGCAAAAATTTTGTGCTTAATAATAATCTCGAGTTTTAGAAGCTAAATCGAAGTACAGATAAGGTATAAATAGATATCCAAGCTAGAACAACGAAAACGGCAGGAATTCTTGTTAAGGTAATGTTTTAACATTGAAAAATACTTAGCGCGTTATTGAGCAATTAGAGAGCGACTAAAAACAAAGGTAGTTTCGTTTCGAATTTAACAATTTTATTGTTTGAAGACTGAGAGCGCAAAAAGAGTTTAAAGCAATGGAGTGAGCTCTTTTATAGTGAGTGTTTAGGCGGGAAATTGTTTCGTCGTTGGAAAAATACAGGGTTTCCAGTCTTACACCTCATTTACATTTGATAAATTACATTTCAGTTTTTTTCCATAGATTTTAGCTATTAATTTATACAATTCAAGACAATTCAAAATTCAAATTCTTTTATATATAGATTTCAAGGTTTGTATTCTTATGCTATCGTCGCCTTCTCCGACATTCTCCCCGCCTTGCATCATTGCAATCGCTCCTTCAGGAGAGTGAGAGCCTTCAAAACTTGGGTTAGGACGCTATGTGCGGATCCTTTTCCTTGTGCGTTAAGGAGCTTCAGTCGCGCATCCGTGTGGTTCTTCACATTCATTTCTTTGCGCGCAGGTCTTGGGTTCTCCGCTTTCATAGGCTTGCCCTTCTCTGTTTCGGTGGTGTTCGGCTTTACGTTTCGCCCTGTTGGGGTTTTTGCAGTGCGATGCAGAAGCGTATGGTGCAGCGCTTGGCAATGTCTGCAACGGGATTTTGACTGGCAATCTTCCAGCTGATGTGACTTGGCCAAACAATTGGTGCAATACCCGAGTCGTATAGCGGATCTTCGACTTGCTTGCGGTGTCATTGCCACGAATTGCCGACAGAGTCGCAGGGCATGAGCCCGATGGCATAGAGGGCACGGGAGTTTCCTGCAACGAGAACGTCGAAAAGAAGAGAATTAGTGGGTTGTCGTCGTGATTCGGGTCTACTTAAAGAATGATGAAACTGAAGAATATGAATCATGCGGGTGAATGATATCAATAGGAAGTAAAACAGCATGAATATGAATTGTGGGTGATGTAAATGCTTAGGAATATGTATGGGGGTTAAATGGCTCATCTGTCTACAGTATTCTCAATTGGGTAAAACTACTAGCTTGACAATTGGCCTAGTAAGTACGCCGGAACTTGTGCGGATTGATGCAATTCTAACATGTCTGTCACGCCCTGGGTGGAGTTCGATTATACGACCGCTCCGCCATTCCGATGGGGGTAGCAAATCATCTTTGAGAATGACAAAGTCACCTATTTTTATATTTGCTTGGGGAATTTTCCACTTTTGTCTCTTTTGAAGCTCTCGTAAATACTCTTCTTTCCATCGCCGACTAAACTGGTGATGGAGGACTTTGAGCTTTTCCCATCGATTGAGTAGTGATAAATTTTGTTTATCGGGTTCTGGGATGGCTAAAAGTGAAGCACCTTTGAGGAAATGGCCTGGGGTTAATGGTAATGGGTCAGAAGGATCAGCACTCAAAGGTGAGATGGGTCGAGAGTTGAGTACAGCTTCAATGCGAGCTAAAAGAGTAGAAAATTCTTCGAATGTGAACTTATGAGGACCAGCGGTTTTTTTGAAGTGCATTTTGAAGCTTTTTACCGCTGCTTCCCATAAACCGCCCATATGAGGAGCTTGGGGAGGGATGAACGACCATTTGATTCCTTGGTTGGTATATTTGGGTACCAAATCTTGAGAGGTGGTCTTGAGAAAAGCTTTGAATTCCTTTTGCAAAGATCGGTCTGCACCAATGAAATTACGTCCGTTATCGGAAAATACTTGTTGTGGGAGACCTCGTCTCCCTACGAAACGGGCAAACGCAGCTTCAAAGGCTTGGGTGCTCAGATCAGAGCATAGTTCCAGATGTATAGCTCGAGTTGTGAAACAAACAAAGACGCATACATATCCTTTCGTTGAGGGTGCCTTTCGAAGCGACGAGGTTTTCAACTGAAAAGGGCCTGCAAAATCAACACCAACAACCGTAAAAGGGGGTGAGAAATTGACTCTCTCGGGTGGCAAAGCTGCCATGATTTGCTGTTTGGTGCGCTGTTTATAAATCGTGCAAGGCTTACATTGGCGAATACAGAGTTTCACCTGATCTTTGAGACGAGGTATGTAGAATTCTTGACGGATCATTCGGATCATTAAAAGATGTTCTGCATGAAGTAGTAATTTATGGGTGAATCGAATGAGGAGAGTACAAAAGGAAGAATTGGTAGGAATCAGAATAGGGTGTCGTTCATTATATGTAAGAGTGGCATATGCTAATCGACCATCAACTCGCATGATTTTCTCTTTATCAAGAAAGGGGTTTAAAGAAAGTAGTGAGCTTTTGCGCGATATGGGTTGGGAATTTAAGAGTGCGTTATATTCGTTAGAAAAGCATCTCTTTTGGGTGGTTACAATGAGAACCGTTTTGGCATGTGAAATTTCCTCTTGGGTTAAATTCCCGATCATGCGGTCTTGTTTTCGACAATTCGTGAAGAATCGCAAGACATATGCAATCACTCTGAGTGATCGTGAGAAACATGAGAAGCGAGATAAAATATCTTCACTCTCTATGTGGGTGTGAAAAGTTTCGACTTTTCTAGTTTCGGGTGGGGACACCGTGGATAGTGCAGCCTTGGGCCAAAATTCGTCAGTCTTCTTAAGCCAGTGCGGTCCTTCCCACCACAACAAGCTGACCGACAACTCGTCTAAATTAAGACCTCGGGTGCCCAAGTCGGCAGGATTCTCTGCTGAAGGGACATGCCTCCATGTGGCATTTCCCACATTTTTAAGAATTTGTGAGATGCGATTGGCAACATAAGTTTTCCAAAGACAGGGTGGTTTTTCTAACCATGCCAAGACTATAGATGAGTCTGACCAAAGAGTGATTTTTGTGTATTTCAATGGGAGATTCTCTATGACCATTTTCAACAATTTCGAGAGCAAAACTGCAGCACATAGCTCTAGGCGAGGCAAACTGATCGTTTGCAAGGGTGCTACTTTGCTTTTCGCTACCAGAAGATGTGTTGTGAATCCATGATTAGGTCGTGTAGACCGAACGTAGATTGTCGCGCAGTGTGCCTTTTCAGATGAGTCGCAAAAGCCGTGTATGTCGATTTCATTATCAGGATGTGTTTCAATCCAACGGGGTATTTTTATAGTGTCGATTGCTGTTAGGTTAGAAATAAATGAGTTCCATCTCAGCAATGACAGTGGCTTCACGCATGTGTCCCAATCAGTTCCTTCCAACCAAAGTTGTTGAATTAAAATTTTTGCTTGGATGATCAATGGGGTTAACCAGCCGGCTGGGTCAAAAAGGCTTGCTATAGAAGAAAGCATTTGCCTCTTTGTGATCGATGTTGTCGGAGAAATGGGTTTGACGGTGTAATGAAATGCATCGGAAACCGCATTCCACCTTATCCCCAGGGTTTTCGTCTGACTTGCCGATTCAAATTTGAGAAAATTCTCATCGAACAAATCATGGGAAGCTACATTGGCAAGCAAATCCGGATGATTTGCTGTTATTTTTCGTAAAGGAAAACCAGCTAATTGCAGGGTGCTTTGAAGTTGTGACAAAGCCTGTTTTGCTAATGCGATATCATGACTACCTGATAAAATATCATCAACGTATGTCTCACTTTTCAGAATAGCGGATGCTAATGGGTTAAAATCTGGTTCGTCTTCGGCCAATTGCTGCAAAGTTCGAAGGGCCAAGAAGGGTGCACAGTTCACACCGAATGTGACTGTTTTGAGTTGAAAATCTTCAATTGGATTGCCTGGGTTTGTTCGGAAAACAAAGCGTTGAAAGGGTCGATCTTCTGGGTGTACATAAATTTGTCTGTACATTTTCTCAATGTCGCCGTTGAACACATATTTATGAGTGCGCCATTGTAGGAGATTTGTCATTAGATCTTTTTGCAAAATGGGTCCAGTGTGTAGTATATCATTGAGTGATACACCACTTTGGGTGCGCTTAGACGCATTGAACACGACTCTTACTTTAGTCGTGGTACTATCGGGTTTCATAACTGCATGATGCGGCAGATAAAAAGAGTGATAATTGCCATCTTGAATAATTTCTGTTCGAGGACATCTTTCAGCATGGTTGAGGGTTAATATTCGTTTAAGACTTCAAAATATTTGGGTTTTAAATCGGGTTTTTTCTCGAGTGTTTGTTCAATTCGTTCAAATTATTTGGAAGCAATGTAGCGTGAGGGTCCTAAAGATATTTCATTTGGAAAATCATCTTTAAAAGGTAAACGAACTAAATATTTGCCATCAGACAGACGAATTGTAGTTCTTTTATAGAAATTTTCGCAAAACTGATCTGAGTCGGAAAGGGGTTGCTTTTCTGGAACTTCTTCCATCTCCCAAAATTTTTTGATTTGATCACTCAAATCGGGTATTTGCTCGACTTGTACGCCTGTTGAAAAATTAGAAATAGTTGGAGTGACTGTTCCACTCAAAAACCAACCAAAAACTGTATTTTGCGCTAATAATGTACCACTGGAATTTTTCCTGAGACCTTCAAGTATAATAAGGGGAATAACGTCACTTCCTATCACCATGTCAATTGGCGCTGGCCTATTAAAATTGGGGTCGGCAAGGGTTAAGCCGTAGAATGCGGATAGGTCTGGCATCGCAAATGAACATGATGGTAAGAAGTTCGTTAATTTCGGGAGCATAATGGCCTTTACTGGAACTTTGAGGCTATGAGAGGGTGATGCAAGGGTTAATGCGCACGACTTCGTGACATTTTGGACTGAAGTTCCTCCCATGACCGAGATCGTTGCATTTATGGGTTCACATGGCAACATTAAACGTTTCTGAGTTCGCTCAGAAATGAAAGTGCGTTGGGAACCTTGGTCGATTAAGGCACGCACTGTGAATAATTCTCCAGACTGAAGAATCGAAACCAGTGCTGTTGGGAGTATCACGCTGTTTTGGTTTGACGTGTGCAAACTATTTACATCTTGGGTCCTAGGTACATTATTGGAAGAACATGGCGTTTCATTGGACGTTACTGTGGGGATTTGTGTATGAAGTGCTGCAGTGGTTCCAGGGGTTTGCGAATGGGGTGCTTGTTGCAGATGGAGCATCGTGTGATGCTGCTTTTTACAGTGCAAGCATGCAAAATTGCTTTTGCAGTTCTTTTTTGTGTGCGAAATCGCTAAACAATTTGAACATAATTTATGCGCTGTTACAAATTTACTCCTATCCTGAATAGTCATGTTTTTGAAAGTAGCGCATAGTCTGATTGGGTGCGATTCTTTGCATAGAGGACAAATAGTTTTTTGGGGCCGTTTATTATCTTCTGCGTGGAAAGACTGTGTCGCAGCATTGGGTTTGTTATTAAGGTTTGACTGGGGTTTGCCTTGCTGACGTAATGAATTATTTGGGTAGCGAGATTGGAATTGGGATTGATTATTGAAATTGGGTGGCTTTAAGTTGTTCACGCGTTCAACAACTTCAGACCTTGAAATTAAAAATCTTTCCATCTCTTTCCATGATGGTAAATCTTTATGTGAATTTAATGACTGCTCCCATAAAGAGAGTGTCATTTTTGGGAGTTTACTTGCACATAAGTAAACTAAAATAGGATCCCAATTTTGTGTGCTTATGCCTTGTGATTCCAATGTGGCAAGGCAATCACTGATAGTGACTTGAACCTTTTGGATCGACTCACCACTTTCGGCAGTGGCTGTGGGTATATTTAATAAAGTCCTTAGCTGATTAGTAACTAACACTCGTCTATTGTCGTATCGGACACGTAGTGCTTCCCATGCTAGCGAAAAATTTTCGCCTGAAAGCGGGTAGTGCTGAACAATTTTTCCTGCGCTGGCTTTTGTCTTTTGCCTTAAGTAATAAAGTTTCTGGACAGGGTTGAGGCGGGTGTTATTAATGTAGATGGCTGTGAATAGGTCTCTAAATGCTGGCCAAGTCTCGTAGGAGCCTTCAAAAGCCTCCGTGTCGCAGGGTGGGACGGACATACTGGTGTATTGGGATGGGTTGTCCAGCACAAATGATGACTCGTTTTGAAGAGTTGGGTGCCAGCTTTGATGGCAGCACTAAAAGTCTGCAACATTTCATTTATTTTTGCTTTACATGCATGGAATGATTCAGTGCATTTGTCGAATTTAGCACCAGCTGATTTTTTGAATTTGTCCGTAGATGCCTCTTCATTGCTGAGCATGGCATCCTCGTAAGCACTAACTAAAGAGTTCCACCTACGGTCTAAGTCAGGTAACTTAGACTCAAGTAGGCCTTGGGTAAGATCCTCTAAGGGGGTGTTATCAATTTTTGCGCAAAATTTTATTAAGTCATCGGATCGAAAAATAAAAATTGAGGCACATGCAATTCTTGCGGAAGTGGGTGCACCATTTTCTTGCTGCGACATTTTATTAGCGAATGTGAAATATGGGATTAGCAAAAAAAAATTGATAATAATATTAATAGAATCGGGGTGTAATAAATCACTAAGACCGATCGTAGGGTTCGGAGTCTATAGACAACTTAGCTAATTTATTTATAATCAAAAAGCTGGGTATGGGAGTTTATATAACACTGTGTCGCAAACAAACTGTTTAAGACCGACTGTAGGGTGTCAACTCTGCAGCTAAACTATGTTCTACTATTGAGTCTTCTATAAAGGGACAATATGGGTATACTATATGTATAAAAGTTACAAGTTTACTTTTCGAAACCGACTGTAGGGTGCAAGGTTTGAACCTAACTTCCTTCCCTTTGCTTCAACAACAAGTGGTAGTAATACCTTTATTCAGAGTGATCTAAAAAAGATCGAACAAGAGATCACGATTGCAAATTAAATGAAATGGAACAAAAAAAAAAAAAAATTTTTTCCTTTCGCGGTGATTCGAATGCAAATTAAGTTTGAATTTGCTTATGTTGGGTTGTCGTTGTTGAAACAAAAAAAAGAACAGAAAAAACGCAGCTGATCTTCTGCCGGCGTTGTGCACCTGCTGCTGCGTAATGTATGTATGCTAGATTGGGTCTTGGGTATATGAGATTAGCTTCTACCGCTACTAATTTTCTCGCGCTCTTTTAGCTTGGGTTCTATATCTGTATAGGTGTATGTAAATATATATGAATTTTACCGCTACTAACTTTTCGCGCGCTTTTAGCTTGCGTTATGTGTATATGGGTGTATATAAAAAATTTACCGCTTCTAATTCTTTCGCGCGCTTTTAGCCTGGGTTCTATATCTGTATAGGTGTATGTAAATATATATGAATTTTACCGCTACTACCCTTTCGCGCGCTTTTAGCTTGGGTTATGTGTATATGTGTATGTGTGTACAATGTACCGTATGAAACGTTTTCGCGCGCTTTAAACTTTGTATGTATATGGAGTCGGACTTTTCTGGGGTTCCTGTACTCGTGCCCTGCTGCTATGACTAAAAACTACGTACGTAGATGAATATATATATATGTATATGTCTTTTTCGAATGTAGTGGACTGTATAAAATGGGTTTTTCGGGTATTTCGTATTGCTCTCTAACGCATATATGTGTCATAGAATTCACGCTATTCTAGGTTACAGTACCTGACTTTTTGGGGCATACTCAATCCTTTATAAATATGTACGGTGTCTCTGTGTCGACCTCGACCAGCTTCCACAATTCTCCAATACACAACAAGTGACCAAGCAGCGACCGCAGCACCAAATTCTGGCTAGAGAACTGCAACGGCAGAGAAAAAACAGCGACTGCAGCACCCAATCACAGCTACAGCAACAGCAGCTAGCGAACGGCAGACAACGAGCAGCGACTGCAACTAGCAAATTTTCTTCGTATTTGCTTTTTCCTCAAATTAATTTATTATTTTGTTTTGTTTTTCGCGTCGTTTTCCCGTTTAGTTTTTTATAATTTTTTCCCTTTTGTGTTCAGAAATCAGAAAGCAAAGTTTTTTTTTTTTCTCAAGCGATTTTTTTTTTTTTTTTTTATTATTTTGTTTTTTTTTTTTGTTTAAAGAAGAACCACCAACACGTTTTCTTTTCTCAGGGATTTTCTTTATTTTTATTTTTGTTTTCTGTTTTAAGAGTTTTTATATTAGTAGCGAGTTTTTATATAAGTATATTTTTTTTTTTTTTTTACTGTTTTAAGAGTTTTTTTTTTTTTTTTTATATATTAGCAGCGGGTTTTTATATACATAAGTATTTTTTTTAACTTTTTTTTTTTTTTTTACTGTCTTAAGAGTTTCCTCGACTTTCAATTTAAAAAAATCGTTTAACAGTTTTTTTTTTTTTTTTTTTTTTTTTTTTTTTAACTTTCAATTTAAAAAATCGTTTTCTTTATAGAAATTTCGAACGGTTTTTGGTTTCGATTTCAGCTATCGAAGGACCATGAAAAATACTTAGCGCGTTATTGAGCAATTAGAGAGCGACTAAAAACAAAGGTAGTTTCGTTTCGAATTTAACAATTTTATTGTTTGAAGACTGAGAGCGCAAAGAGAGTTTAAAGCAATAGAGTGAGCTCTTTTATAGTGAGTGTTTAGGCGGGAAATTGTTTCGTCGTTGGAAAAATACAGGGTTTCCAGTCTTACACCTCATTTACATTTGATAAATTACATTTCAGTTTTTTTCCATAGATTTTAGCTAATAAATTAAAACAATTCAAGACAATTCAAAATTCAAATTCTTTTATATATAGATTTCAAGGTTTGTATTCTTATGCTATCGTCGCCTTCTCCGACAAACATATTTCAGGCTGAGGAAAAGGTATGTGTGCAATCGGCTTAGCCGATGTAAACTTCTTTACTTGTTTTTGTTTTTTTTTTCAATTTGTTTATTTTCTCCTAGTACAAGAGAACTTTGTTCTCATAGTTTTGTACTAGTCAATCATAGCTTTATATGACGAACTTACGAACTAACATGTTATTTCAAATTTCAAATTAAAAAATTTAAGCTATAATCCATAAACTCTAGACTCTAAATTTCTGATTATTAACTTTGACTATAAATTTAAAGCTTACTCATATTAATTACACTGTGGTAGTCGAAAAAATGTTCATCGTGCAAACCGGCGCAGTCGGGTCCGGCTCGGTCCCCCGAGTACAACAGTACCAAGCACTAGTCTAGGTTAGCTCGAGTTTGCGAAATATTCAACATTCTTTGCTAACATTTCACTTTTAATTTTTCAGTTATATTTTTTAAATTTTAAAGGCTTTGGACGCTCTTTTAAAGTTTGTTAACTAGGCCAGACTGAAACACAAGTATCATTTAACTCAATTAATTCAATTTACTCAATCAAAGGCACGTTCTATTGGTCTTTTTTTTGAAACTTTACGAATTTCCTAACATTATCCTAAATGTATGCTATTAATTATATTAAAGTCGAAATATTCAAATGTTAAAATCATAAAATTAAATGTTCCTGATTTCGTTTGATTTCTGTAAAATTTTGAAAAGCATACTTTTGTGATTACAAATGAAATTTTTGCCAAAAATGGCCTTAGATGTTGCATTTGATTGGTGTTTTTAGACTGCAATTGTACTATATGTGTATCTACAATAAATTAATGTGAGAATATTGCGTGTAGTCATTATAATTGAAAAGATATGATTTAAAATTCGATAGTGCTAAAGGTTGCCGAAAATGGTGAATATTTTGCAATCTAGAGCCAACTTCTACTATCGGCTATTACCGTTGTACTCTGGGGTGTCAGCCCGACCCGAATGCACCAATTTGCATGATGAACAATGTTTTCTTCTCGATGAACAAGCGCTTCGTCTTTGAAACTACACAGTTCGATTGCATTGCTTTTTTCACAATGTTGCCATTTTAATTGTTTGGCTTTCCTGACATATCGATTCATAAAAAAAGGATGCATTTGTTATGGTATAGTTAACCATTGTGCTTTATTTTGAAAATTAATGCAAAACCATATTTACAAAACAGAACTTCATTTACCTTCAAACAAATATACCATTGAACGGTGTAACGGCCTTTTTTTGCTGGAGTAAGCTCAGTTTTTTTCAGAATCGTGTAACTATGCGGGACTTAAACCAATATTTAACTAAATATAGTGTAGCAAAAAGCAAACATTTTCCGTTGCCCTTCGAATGAGGGTTCACCAAGTTTGTGCGATTCAGACGACAACTCAAATTCTTCAGAGCTTATCTTGGTGCTGTTGCAGAAAATACACTTTGAGTGTCATGTTTGCGCCAATTTTCTCGAAAAAATCATAAGCTGTATAAATTTGTTTTAAAAGTGGTTTTGTAAAGTATCAAGTTTTCATTGGCATGTTAAAACGTTACAGTTCTGAAATGTTTTGTTTTTGTGTGAGAAATACTCACTTCGCTGTATATGTGGATTATATGTGGATGATAATTATCAGCTGCTTTTTGAAGATCTTGGCATTGCTAAGGTATTGGAGTGGAGAAAGCAAAGTGTTCCAGAGGCGAAATTGAAAAATTGACTTTCCGATTTTTAATTAAACAAAAGCTTTTTATATTCATAAATAGGGAAACCGAAAACACAACATTTTTAAGAATTTCAAAAAAAAAATCTTAATCAAATTCCCAAATTTTCGTTCGTTTCTATTACAAACAAACGAGAATTTGTAAATTGTGTTTGAATTTCAATAAAAAAAACAATTTGTTTTCGACATAAATCTGTAAACAGAATACTTCCGTAAAATTGTAGCGTGCCAATTCTAAAAGAAAACAAGGATTTCAATGCATCCCTTATAATATTGAAGACGGGAATCGCTTTACTTACTGCATATCTCAGTATAGGCTTTAACGCAACCAATTGAAATAAAACTATAAGTGCTACCACTGGTTTTCAAAAAATTTACTGATTTTGGCGATCTGAGGTGCGATTCCCAATGTGCCCTTTTACATTAGGGCAATAATTGCCGGCAATTTTTATAAAATTTTCGTTTTAAGTTGCCCTACCTTTTACACGTATGAAAAAATTGCCTGGCAATTTTTATTTTCTCTTACCTGTTTTTGCCGTTTGCCCCGTTCGTGCAGGGTTGAGTTTTATAATACATTAAAATAATATAAATATGCATCCCTGATCTATGTTTGATTTTAAAAACAAGGAGACAGCTATCCTGGCATCATTTTAAAATATTTGTGAACTGAACTGCGTGTTGTTAAAAATGGAAAAAAAAATTGAATTAATTCAAGATATTTTTGAGACAATTGATGAAGTATTGGAGATGGACTCTGACGACAGCGATAAAGATGAAATTCTTTTGGGTAAATATATATCTACTTAATGTCTACGTAAAACATTTAATACAAATTTACTTTAGCGTTGGCTGATATAGGCGAGAGAGCGACGCAGATCCCTATCAAAAAAAGGAAGAAACGGCAATGGGTAAAGGAGTGGAGAAAAAATAAGAATACTCGAGGTTCTTTTGCTTTTTTAACCACGGAGTTGCAGGTGAACGACGAAAGTAGCTACAAAAACTACTTACGTGTCTCCAAGAACAACTTCGATTATTTGGTGTCATTAGTCGCTAGTGAAATTCAGAGGTCTGATACAGACTTGAGGGAAGCTATTCCCGCAGCAGAAAAAGTAGCCATTTGCTTGCGATTTCTAGCCACTGGTAAATAATCTGAATGTTTTTTGAGAACAATTTTATACAAATTTTGAATCATTATAGGCGAGTCATATCAAAGTCTGAACTACCAGTCGCGGGTGTCAACTGCATCTATATGCATAATAATTCCTGAAGTCTGTAAAGCCCTTTACAACGCACTAAAATCTCAATATTTAAAGGTACATGCGATTTAATATTTAATTGTCGAGTAACTATTTCATAAAACTTTTTTATGCAGTTTCCAACCAGCGCATTAGAATGGGAACGCTTTTCACAGGATTTCGCAATGAGATGGCAATTTCCAAATTGCCTTGGTGCTTTAGATGGCAAGCATATTACTTTTCGGCCACCAAGAAAAGACGGCACGTTCTTTTATAATTATAAAGGGACCGCCAGCATCGTTTTGTTAGCTCTTGCAGATGCTAACTGCAAATTTACATTTGTGGACGTTGGATGCAATGGTCGCTGCAACGATGCCGGGGTATTTTTGCAAAGTAAACTTTACACTATTTTGGAAAACGAAGTGAATTTACCCCAAAATGCTGAAATAGGCAGAGGACGATCCCTACCGTACGTCGTAGTTGCAGACGATTCTTTTCCTCTGCAGAAGCATCTGATCAAGCCCTATCCGTACCATACGACATGTGCAGAGAAACAGGTCTTTAATAAGAGGCTCTCCAGGGTGAGACACGTCGTCGAGCATGCGTTTGGAATTCTTTCAAACAGATTCCGCGTTTTTTTAGCACCAATGTCTGTTCAAGTCGAAACCGTGGAAATAATTACATTGGCGTGTTGTGCTTTGCACAATTATTTGATCGAGATGGGTGAGGTATTTTTGGAAAACGCTACAACTTCAAAAGCAGCGAGCAATATTAATCCTGCTACAAGCAAACCTTATAATCCGCGCAAAGGCGAAGCCGAAAATATCCGCCAAGAATACACCAAATATTTCAATGAAGAGGGCAAAATAGATTGGAGTACGTTTAATCAATTTAATAATGATAACCATGATTAGTTAAGATCTTTAAAAACTTCTATAATTTTATTTTAAAAGACAAATAAAAAAAAATTTTAATCATCAAAAAATATTTTATTCTTTTCAAAAGTGTTAGGAGTAAATATCGCAGGTACATTTCATTATTTCATAGCAAAATATAAAAATACTAATAAGTCTTCAATGTTAACTTCAGTTCAGTTCAGTATATATATATATATATATTAGGCCGGGTCGATTTTTTTGACAAAAAATCGTACCCCCGGAAATGAAACTTCAGACAATTCTAAGCATTTTTGCCCAAGAAACCATGGGTATAAAATGAAACGTAGATCCGCGCTGAACGATGGGAAGTTTTAACGATACATATGTTATTAACAGGGATCGGATTTAACATTTTGAAAATATTTAAAAATATGTAAAAAAATACTTCGAATATTTTTTCAGATATGTATGTAGAATACTCATAGTAAATACTTCAGCTAAATATCTCCATTTTCAAAGGGCTTATACGGCGCAGTTGGTTGAGACGTTAGTTTATGATGCGATAGGAAGGCCGTGGGTTCAAATGGGGTTGGTGTATTAATCTAATTTTTTTTTTTTTTTGAAAGGGCGGCTGCTGAAGCGAGGAAAGGAAAATCAAAACGTTTGATTTTTCGCTTATGTTTCTTGAGTGTATGATAAATTTTTTGTTTAAATAGATCCGTTGAAATCGTCACTTCTTCATTGCAAATTCGCTATTCTATCAAAATGAGAAGAAATAATTTAGTTATGCCTAATAGTGGAAAATATCGTGAATTGGTTTTTATAATTTGGAAATGGATGATGATTTGCAACCGTGTCAGAATGTTTGTGCTTTCGGCTTTCCAAGCGATTTAAATGCACTGAATTTGCCAAGCAACCGCGACGTTCTGAGATACTATTTTTATTTAAGCGAGTGTGAGAAAAAAACAGACAGAAGTATACGTTCCTATTCAGGTTTTAGTACACAAGTAGCCAAAAAACTTGTGGAAATTTGGAATACATTAGAAACACCGCTTATTAATGCAAAAAGTGTGGTAAAAAATTAAATAGATTGATCGAAAAATATCAAAAGGAAATAAAGAATACGGCTAAAATCAGCGCATTTTCAGCCTTTTTAGAATCGCTTGATGATGTATTTTTCATCGGAAAATGTCCATGCAAAATAAAAGCAACAACTTGCTCCTGTGGGTTAATATCTGTTCATCTGCAGGACTTCATACTTGACCAATGCACTGTTAGAAGGCATACAATTCCAGAATTTTTCCCTGAAGTAACCGCTCAAAAATCAACGTCTCCAACTAGTTTCGCACCCACGTACGCAACTGACTCTATGGATGTGGATTATGAAACCGAATATACAACACAGCCAGATTCGCTTAAGGGAGTATCTTACACTAAAAGGTACAACGTCTTTAATTTTGCAATGATGTGCGATAGATTTGGAGTATCCGACCGAGTAGCATCATGTTTAGCTACGGCTTTATTTAAGGACATTGGATTCAAGGATGACGATGGCGAATTTGTTGTTATGGACAAAGCTAAGGTGGCTCGGGAAAAGCAGAAATGTAGAGACTCGGTCTGGCGAAAACAGAGTGCTGATTCAAATATTGTAACGTTTTCGTTTGATGGCAGAAAAAATGATTCACTAACAATGGAGAAAATTAGTGAAACCTACCACACAAGGATGGTAAAAGAGTCCCATTTAGTGGTTTTGAAAGAACCAAACAGCCAACTGATGGGATATTTAAAAGTAGATGCCGAAGACGCTTGTACAAAACAGAAGCAATTGCAGGAGTTTTTTGTATCAAAAAATAAATGTTTAGACCATTTGATCGGTATTTGCTGCGACGGTGAAGTTACTAACACTGGTACTGAAAATGGAATTTTGCGAAGGTTGAAATTTCGTTGAGTAAACCATTGCATTGGTTTATTTGTTTGCTGCATTTCAACGAACTACCATTTCGTTTTGAAAACTCTAGCAACTTACGTTATGAAGATTTATGTACCAATGTACTTTAATGTTAAGTACTACAGCTCCGCTATTTATGGCAGTTCACTCATTTTTAAGTTTATAACGTCCACCCAATATTTACCCACGCATCTTCGAGAAATCGTTAATAACGTAGTCCAAAACAATGCATACTTTGCTCATCCGGAGAATGTTTTATTAACAATGCTCTTTGACGTTAGAAGAACTGTAAGAGAGAGAGCCTTAAAAAAAATTTTATATTTCCGTGATAAGCTGTATGATCCAACAAAAGTTAGAGCATATAAAAAACATCCAATTAATTTTAATTGTACAGACTATTTTGACTTGATCGACTTAGATGATGACAGTCTTCTATCTGAGCCCCCTTTCACTGCAAAAATTCCATATGAACATTTAATGGAATACCTTGACTTTGAAGATCCACCGATTCATGATCCAGGAATTCCCTCTCATATTCAAGCAACTGAGAGATATGTACAATTGCTCACTAGCGTTTCAAAACGCGTTGCAGAAAATAATAGAGAATCTGTTATGGCCGTAACTGTAGAAAGTCGTTCCCGAATACCCCGAATGGAGAGCAAACAGGACTTAAAAGTTTAGTTTTTAAATAACGTTTCGATCCTGCTTCCTTCGATTAACGCTGCTCGAAACCCATGCTGTTAGTACATAAGATAAAACACAAACAAAAAAGCTGAGTGTGACCGGTCAAATCCACACGACAAACTTCCCAATGAGAGGAAGAATTAAAAAAAACAGTTATTTTTTTTTACAGTTTTACATTTGCAAAATTTGGCCAAATTTTTCTGATTCCTTGGTCTTACTATAACTAATCTTTGTGCAAAATTTCGTTGATTTCTGTAGCCTCCAAAGCGTTTTATAGGCGAAAAACATTTTGGGTTGTATGGGGGTGGGTGGTGGGCGTGTCCGATTTCGCTGAAAATCTAATTAGCTCTAAGTTACGTGATTATGCGTCAAATAACACCAGTCCCATGTCGATATCTTTTTGGTTCTTGAGATAATCGAGACGAAAAATTGCGAACGTACGTACATACGTACATACACACACACAGACATCCGCTCAAAAACTATACCATTACACTCTAGGGACCTTAAAACGTCCAGAAAAGTCAAAATTAGCGATTCGCAAAATCTAACTTTCTGACTCTAGTTCTTCTTCTTTATAACTTTAATTTACTGATTTATGATATAACTATTGATTTGTAAGCATTATAAACTTTAATTGAATTGTGATATACCTACTGATTTGTGAGCATTATTTGTGTATAAAAGCACCATTAAAATTAAATATAATGTGAAGAAAAAGATCACTTCTTTTAATTGCAACACGGGTTTTTAGTGCTTCTACTAAAATCCACAACACCACCAATTTCATAGTTTAAGGTGCTTCTACCTGTACTAAGCAAAGGTAGTAACAAAAGCTATTTTCACCCAAAAACAAATTGAAGTCCAAGATCATACTCTTGAGCTTCTCGTTTCTGGCTATCAACATATTTAAGCCAGGTTGTTACGTATTATTCTATTTTTCATAAAATCAGACTTTTAGCATCCAGACGGTTTCTTTGTGCGTTCATAATGAACTTGGATGCCGATTGAATATCGATGCATCGAAGAATATCGATGTATTTTTTGACGCATTAAAGCATTTTGGAGTTGCATTCCCGTTTAATTTTTTTAAAAGTAATACCGAAACCGATATGTTTTTTTTAGGTTACGGTTACGGTATCGGAAATGAAACGGTTATGAAACGGTTACGGTTTCGGTTGCCAACCCTGTTTAGCAATTAGTTTACTAGCGTCCTTGCAGGGCACTGTGTTAAAACTCTGTTTTTACACCTTTGACCCTTTTCAAATGGACTTTTAAGAGGAGCAGGATTCCAAAGTCTGAAGCTTGCTGTCCCTAAAATATAAAATTTTCATATAAATTGTAAACCCGCTTTTGGTTCCCTTTGAGGAAATAGAAATAGATATCCGTTTTTTGTTCTCTGCTTTTTAATAAATTATTTAAAAAAAAAAAAATAACACCTATGGTCGGGATTTGAACCCACGGCCTTTCGCAACATAAACTAACGTCTCAACCAACTGCGCCGTATTAGCCCTTTGAAAACGGAGATATTTAGCTGAAGTATTTACTATGAGTATTCTACATACATATCTGAAAAAATATTCGAAGTATTTTTTTACATATTTTTAAATATTTTCAAAATGTTAAATCCGATCCCTGTTAATAACATATGTATCGTTAAAACTTCCCATCGTTCAGCGCGGATCTACGTTTCATTTTATACCCATGGTTTCTTGGGAAAAAATGCTTAGAATTGTCTGAAGTTTCATTTCCGGGGGTACGATTTCTTAGTTTTTTTTTACCCATACAAATCGACCCAGCCTAATATATATTATATAATATATATTTATATAAAAAAAAACAGCCTTCATGGCGTATCACAAATCAAATAAGCTTAATATATAAAAAATAAAAGGATAAAAGTATCTACATAAAAAAAACTTTAATAATTGAATTCATTTCATTAAAAAAAATTAAAAAAAAAATAAAAAATAAAAAAATTATAAAAAAATCAGTCGTCAAAATCGCATTCTTCTAAAAGGCTCTCCATACATAATTGAAGTATATCCTTTTTGGATGATGTCGCTGGACTTTTTGCTGGCGTGTTCCTCATAAGTGTTTTGGTTGGCAAGGCTTCGAAGCAGTAAGGAGTTTTGGTAGGTTTTAACTCGGATTGATTCGGCTGTGAAGGAATAATTTGAAATGTTGCGGGCAGTACAGCAGATTCAGAAAATGGTCTTATTTTTGAAGTCATTTCCAAAGATTTTACCGGTGTCGAGCTTACAATTTTTAACACGGCGGATGGAATTGGTTGAGACGGGGTTCTTGCTGTTCCAGATAAAACTGAATTTAAGTTTGACGGTATAATTTGAGGTGTGGCAGATGACATTGGTTGTGAAGAGCTTGTTATTGGCGATGTGCTTATGGCGGAGGAAGACGTTGCAGTTGTTGTTGCTGTTACGAATGGCGTTGATTTTTTGGGAAATGTACATCCTGATGGCGCGGGTGACAACATAGAAACCCGATCTTTTATGGACATTTCAACATAGCCCATTAAAACTCTTTGCACTTCTAATGCTACCTTGTCTTTCCACTCCGGATCGATCTTTTCTAGCTGGGCTACCACAAGAGCTCCCAACCACGAGTAGTCGCTCTTTTTTTTGGTTCCTACATACTCTCTCAGGGAGGTAAGTCTGCCTCTGATTTCAACGAATGGATCCAATTTCTATAAAAGTATTTTAATTAACGTTTGTTACTTTTAAAGGAATTACGGACATTTACTTTTGCTCTTTTCGCTTTCCTTCCCCCGAAATTCACGTTTTCGTCTTCTTCCGTCAATGAATCGGCATTTGTGGATCTTGACGTGTCTTCGTCAAGGCTCACGGAAACTCCCTCAATCTGTTAATTTACATAAAAGATATTTAAATTATTACAACCATTTTGTGCTGAGTTATATGATTAAATAATTCACCTCGACGTTGTCTTCACTTTGTCTTGTTTGTGTGTGGTTTTCTAAAAACGCAAGTTGATCGAAAACCCATAACCGGGGTTTGTATAAATCGGCCAAACCGCTGCCACTTTTTTTTGAGTTTTTTATTAAAGGCAACTCCTTCATATACTGCGTACGCAAATTTTTCCATTTTTTTTTCAACTCATCAACAGTGACGCCAACAATATCGGCATCCATTTTGTTTTTTATTTCATGGAATGCTTGTGCCTTTTTAATACGGTCCATATATTCTGGCGATTTGATATGGTATATGCATGGATGTTGTTGTATTAATAGTATAAGTTTTTCAATCACTTCGCGCGACCACTTCACCAACATTTTTAATTTCCAATTTAATATTTTCCGCAAAAAATTCGCTGTTTTAACACGCCGAAAGAAGAAAGCGAATGAAGCAAATGTCAAAAATCTGGTCGCAGCCAACTTCATGTTTGACACAACAAAAGAGAGCAAAACGGAATTGCCGAGTACGGGCAATTCTAAAATGAGCAATTTTTCTCTACCCCCCGCGCTTCGTCTCGCCTATAAAAAAAAAATTGCCGGCAATAATTGCCCTAATGTAAAAGGGCACAATATGTGAAAAAAATGAAGTGGGGAGTTTTTTATCCCCGTGAGAAACTCACCTGTTTTTCATTTTTTCACTTCATTTATCACTTAAAGGCTATAATGAGATATGCTATATCTAAATGTTTCAAACTATTATCCCCAAGGCTTATTATGACAAAACATTGCTTCACTAGGGCTAAATCTAGTATACGTTAAAATATTATCAATGTCAGCAAGTCTTATTTTTTCTCGAGTTTCAAAGCGCTGGATCTTTTGTCCCTGTGAAACGGTACTATTTATCATTTTAGAAGCCCCATTTTATCCTCTGTCAGATTGTGGGGTATAATTTTTCTATGGACTTTTTTTTCCAAAAAACACTGTTAAACAAAAAAAAAGCCAAAACCGACATAAAAAAATAAAAAAACATGTTACAAAAATTGTCATACCGTCCACAAATATGAATTGACTATGTTTAATTAAGGATTTTTGGTTAGAAAGAGAGGTATTCTGCTGATTTGTTTACAGTTTTGATATCTAACGGTTTTGTTGTTGTTGGTTGACACCTATTTCCTCAGATCTACGAAAAAAGTGTGTTGTGAGTCTCTCCCAAACTCACATGTGGTCACCTTAAAACCGAAAGCAAAAGGTAGTGACCCGCATTTATGAATTTCTACTTCAAGGTGATTCCATGCTACTCAAAAGCACTGTCCAGCGTAAATTGCTGACAAATGAAAACATGCAGTTCGGCCGCTGGTAACAACAACAACACCGGCACAGTATAAGCACGATTGACAAACAGCAGCACTAGTACAGCGAATGCACAATTGCAATCCGATCGCTGGCAACAACAAAAACAACTCCACTAAGTGAACGGAACTAAAGGCAACAACAACAGTAAGGCAATGTTGGCACAATTGCAAGTGAAGGTCGCGGTCAAGTTATGCATTATATTCGGGAAGAATCGACGACGATCGCGGATGTGAAGAATAGTCAATATTGCAAGATCAGCAATATTGATCTATATAAACGAAGCTTCGATGACTAGAGGAGGACTTCTGCGAGCGTACTCACCAAAGGGCCACGACGAAGAAGTTAATAGAGTAGTCACATTAAATAATAATGGCAAAACTTGTACTAAATTGAATTAAATAAAAGGATGATTAATTTAAATCCTTTGTGTTCCTTTTTATTTGATTAAAGGACCCCATTATATCCTACGGTGTACTTTCCTGACGTGCGTACCTACCCAAGTGCCACGGCGTTATGTAATTGCACGGTAGGATACAACATTTATGGCGCAGCCGGTATTTAACTGACTTTCAGTTGGATCGAAATCAGTTCTCTAAAATTTTTTTTAATTATCGTTGTGCGGTTTGATTTATGACGCTATTCAGCTAAATTGGGACTGTGACAGTCTTAAACAGTAATTAGTTATTACCAAACTTGCAGAAAAGCTCGTAAAATTGAACTGCATTAGCGATTATAATTTTTAAGCAAAGTTTATATCGACAAGGTTCGCTTGCCAATATAACTGAGCTAAAAAGCTTGAAAGTATATTAAAATTTTATATAAAAGTGTACATACATGATCGGCTACGAAAAATCGTCTTGAATTGGGGCTGTGACAGTCTCAAAAAGTAATTACTTATTATCAAGACAAGCCGAATAAAAATTCGTAAGCAAGATTGTATGGTAAACGATTGTAGATTATTTTTATTTTTGAAGAATACCAATACTTTCAAATTAAATATTCGTATAAAAAGTGAAAATAAGTTTTATTAAGTAATTGTCAACGGTAGCTGTCCAACGCACAATAAAAAAAAGAAAATGGTAAGTACAAAAACCCTTAAATAAACAATTTTTCGCCCAGAGTCCTTGCTATTACCGATGAATTGCAAATTTTTGTGAGATCAAAAAAGAATTGCTCGATTATTTGCATATTTCTGAAAAATGAGTCATTTAGAGAAAAAACGGCATAATAAATGGAGTAAACGGCTTTGTAATCATAGTCAAAATGTAGTTCGAAGTGAAAAGCCATTAGATATCTAAAAAGATGAAAAAGTTCATCTAGCAACTTATTTTCATTCCCACAATATTTATACCTTTTCCGAAGGAAAGGGTATATTAAGTTTGGCACGGAGTATGTAACATACCAAAGCAGTCGCGATAGATATAGACATATATATATATTCTTGATAGGGTGACAAGAGGAATCGATCTAGCCATGTCTGTCTGTCTGTCTGTCTGTCTGTCTGTCTGTCTGTCTGTCGGTCACACTTTAGTTTTTGTAATTAACTCCTAAGCCATGAAAGATATCATATTGAAAATTGGCATGGATTTGAACCATAAATGTCCGAAAAATGCTACAAATTTTTTCGGTTTTTTCGTAAGTGGTTCAAAGTTTAAAAATAGAATTTTTATTTTTTTGTATAACTTTTTTATATACTCCCAGATTAAATTTGGTGTGTTGGGTCTATTAGACTTAACTTTCGTGAAAAAAAAATTGCGCTCGCTTCTTGGTCTCTCCTACACATTGAAAAAAAGCATTTTCTTTATTTCTCTACTAATCAAAAATGATTTTTTTTTTTTTGTTTTTGGTTGGATTTTTGTCCAAATAATTCGTTTTGGTTAATTTTACCATACCCCAGCAAATTGAAAAATTTTTTTTTCACTATTTTGAATTAGGTTTTCGCTAAAAAATGTCCCTTAACGGTTAAAATTTAAGACCCCATTCCAAATTGCAAAAATTTTTTTTTTTTGAATTGGGTTTTTGCAGCAAAAAATGTCCCTAAGGTTAAAATTTGCCATGACCACCATTCGCGAAATTCGCAAAATTTATTTTCACTATTTTGAATTGAGGTTTTCGCAGCTAGAAAAATGTCCTTAACGGTTAAAATTTGACCATGACCACCATTCGCGAAATTTTTATTTTCACTATTTTGAATTGAGGTTTTCGCAGCTAGACAAAATTTCCTCTACGGTTTAAAATTTGACTTGACCACCATTCGCGAATTCGCAAAAACTTATTTTCACTATTTTGAATTGAGGTTTTCGCAGCTAGACAAATTGTCCTCTAACGGTTAAAATTTGACCATGAACCATTCGCGAAATTTTTTATTTTCACTATTTTGAATTGAGGTTTTCGCAGCTAGACAAAATTCCTCTAACGGTTAAAATTTGACCTGACCACCATTCGCGAATTCGCAAAACTTTATTTTCATATTTTGAATTGAGGTTTTCGCAGCTAGACAAAATGTCCTCTAACGGTTAAAATTTGACCATGACCACCATTCGCGAAATTTTTATTTTCACTATTTTGAATTGAGGTTTTCGCAGCTAGACAAAATGTCCTCTACGGTTAAAATTTGACCTTGACCACCATTCGCGAATTCGCAAAAAACTTATTTTCACTATTTTGAATTGAGTTTTCGCAGCTAGACAAAATGTCCTCTAACGGTTAAAATTTGACCATGCCCACCATCCGCGAAAATTTTTTTTAATAATTTTGAGTTTTGAAGCTAAACAAGTCTAAGGTAAAATTTGATACCAAGCGAACAAAAACGGAAATTTTTGTTAAGGTAATTTTTAAATATTTCCTAGGAAAATTTGTGCAATCGCGCCGAAAATTTTTCTTTTTTTATTTAAATTTGAAAATAAAGAAAAAAAAGCAAAAGAAAGAATTGAGGAATTACACCGAGGAAAAAAGAAATGCAAAATCGTAGGGATGTACCACAAAAAATTGGGAATGAAAAAACCAATTTATTTTGAAGCTGGATCGATGTTGAAACACATTGCACAATGTTGAACTATCGATGTCGCTAATTATCATCGTAGTTTTAATTATCACAAGAATTTTCCATTCTTAAACCTTAAAATTTTATACAATCTAGACAAAATGACATTTATAAGATAAAACAACATAAATTCTTTTTCAGTAATCAGTGAAGACAAAATAAAACAAAAATACCATGTATACATTGATAGTTACGATAGTGATAAGCTTCGACAGTATCGATAGAGCCATCTAAGGCTGGAAAAATATCGATAGTCCGGATCATCGATGGGGACGATAATTTTGTCCAAAACCATCGATAGTGCTCCGGTACTATCGGCTTAAAGCAGAAAAAAATGCGAAGCAAAATTTTTGTTGTAATATTTTTATTAGTGTCCGAGAACATTCGGCTTCGGTTTTTGCGATAATCGGCCAATTTTTAATGTCCGACTTCGACTTCGGCTGCAATAAGCCGAATATTTTTTGCCGAATATTTTTGCCTTTTAATGGGAGTAAAATAGTACCAATAAATTTTTGATTAACACTTTCGAAATATATTATCAACTGATGATTTTTTGCTTAGCCCTATACTGAGGTTGAAAAATTAAGGGTAGAAAAAAGTTTGGTCGAATAAAAATTGGAAAAAATTTCCCAGTCGAAAAAAAAAATGAAAAAATTATAATTTGTAAAACACAAGCAAGTTTTTTCAATCATTTTTCTTCTTTTCAGTATAGGAAATAAAAATTAATTTTTTCTACAATTTTTTTATAAAAAATCACCTATACGTTTTGTATGAGAAATTTTTTAAATATGTTTTTTTCGGCCTCAGTATAGGGCTGTGGGAAACATTTTATTAGCATTCGGCTTCGGTCTTCGACATTCGGCCGAAGCAAACAACTCTGCCGAACATACGGCTTCGGCCAAAAGTACACCTTCGGTCTAATTTTTACATAAGTA
>JAIPUU010000563.1:0-45783 GCA_020466095.1 Chlorops oryzae
GGTTGGTTGGAACGCCTTTCCAGCTTTAATGCATTGGAGGCTCCCCATCCGCTGTAAAACCCGAAGTGCCTTCGACGAACGTGTTTCTCGCCCAAGAGCGGACCAATGGAGTCTGCGTCCTCTGTCGCGGAAACCATCCTCTACGTCAATGTGATGTGTTTTTCTCAATATGTCGGTCGACGAACGTGTCCAAGCTGTTTCGCAGCACCATCGATGTCTCAACTGCCCTGCGACTGGTCATCAAAAGGCAAAGTGTAATAGTACCTTCCGTTGCGCAAAGTGCAGAAAATCGCATCATACGCTTCTTCATTTTCCGAATCCAACGGCTACACAAAAGGGTCAAGGATCTTCAACCAAACCGACGCCTCTTCAGGCTGACGGCCCGTCTCCGACGAGCCATCCGGCGCAGGTTTCCGCGCCACCGAAGACTTCGAATTTTGTAACCGCCGACGGATCATCCACTTCGCAAGCACATGCGCACGTATCGATTAGCCAGACGCAAGTCTGTTGCCGACCGCGCTCACACACATATTGCATCAAGGGAGAGCGCTTTTTAGTGCGAGCCCTTCTCGACCAAGGATCTCAAAGGACGTTTATTACGGAACGGATGCAGCTCCAATTGAATCTTCCAACTACGCCCAAAGTGTGCAACGTATCCGGTATGGGCGGTCAGTGCACCCAAATTGCAAAAAAAGAGTGTTCCATCATGCTCGCATCGCCTCGTTCTACGTTTCGAGGATCAGATCGACGCCGTGGTGTTACCAAAGTTGACAAATTGGCTTCCAGCCAAACGGGTCTCCAACATGGATCCCCAAGAGTTTTCATCGCTTGAGCTCGCCGCCCCCACTTCATGAATCCAGGCCGCATCGATATGGTCATCGGTCCGATATTATGCCTAAATTACTACGACCTGGAGTCAAAATGAATGTCGGAGGGAGTCTCGTAGCACAAAATTCAGTGTTCGGGTGGTATTTGAGTGGGGCCCATCGCCAGCGAATCCACCGAAGCGTTTACGACGCAGGTCTCCTCCGGAGACACCCATGAGTCGCTCTCCGAGCTACTCAAATCGTTTTGGGAACAAGAAGAGGTTCCACATTCCCCTCCGCCTCATTCAGAGGACGTTGATTGTGAAGAGCTTTATGCTCAAACCCCGGTAAGATTCCGAAGGTGCATTGCGATTCGGAGCGCTGACGCAATACCAGAGCCTGGAGAGAAGACTTGCGAGGCAGCCACTTATGCGCGACATCTTTTAATTCAGTGATCAAGCCCGAGAGTACATCCACGAAGATACGAGTCGTTTTCAACGCTATCCAAAAGACCTCTTCCTCCTTATCGCTGAACGATGTGGTTTATCTTGGAGCGGTGCTGCAAGGTATCTGGTCCTTCGTATGATCAGCTGTGCATTCGTCATCCAGCCGTTCGATCCAGGAGGATTTTCCTCCTGGATTTTCGCTATCGAGGTGTCGACGCGAGTTTTCCACCTCACGCCGCTGCTCCTGATCGCAACACTCCCCCCCCCCCTTTTCATTTATTGTTCACTATCTTCTCAACAATATCGCCTCCGCCTTCTCCTACCAACGTCGCCAAGGCCCAAACCAATCGTCTAGCAGACGCGAACTGGATTGAGAAATTTATTGCGTAGCGCAAGGCGGGCAGTATGTTCGGTTTTCGCCGTAGCCGCAATGGAGACGAGCCATTAATCAGAACTTTTTTAACGAAGCCTTGCTCTCGCTCTCTGGCTCTACAGCTCGAACTCCAGCGACGGCAGCTGACTCTTCTTTGGTCGTTAACGCGTTCTACGTTCGCCGCTCCGCAAATTCGCAGTGTTTAAAAGTTAAAATTCAAAATATAAATTTAAGTGAAAAGAAACAAAACAAAAATCGCCACGAAGGCCAAATATAACTTTTTTTTTTTACATTTTCAATCGCCACGAAGGCCAATATAATTTTTTACATTTTTCAATTGCCACGAAGGCCAAACATAATCTTTATTTTTAAAAAACAAACAAAATTGTGCATTTAAAATATCATTCGCGTCGTGCAACCGCCAACCAATCCTCGCAACCGCTACGAGAAACTTCTTCGTATCACCGTCATCACAAACAGGTACGTTGGTTCTTACTTTCCCTCACCTCAACACGAACATTCGAATTCTAACAACTATTCGAATAATCGCAGTATGTCAACTATTCGAATAGTGCATTCGATTGAGAATCGTACATAAAATCGAGATTCGAAAGTTCGAGAATTCGAACATTCGAACTCTTCGAATAATTTTTATAGCCCTTAATATACATATATTAATGATCCAAAACAGTGAGACAGTGACTCTTAAAAAAAAAATAAAAATATAATTATTTTATATATATTATATTCATATATATATAAACAAACGAAATTTTGTACAAAAAAAAAAAAAAAATAAAATAAAAACTAAGAAAAACTAAAGCTACGAAAATAAGTGTCCACGCTCTCCGCTGTGCGGTCGACGTCGCTCGCACAGCGTTTCGGATGCTTTCCAACAACAAACTGTCACGACGAGCCTTCACTCGGTGCCTCTAGGCAAGCTCTCCCGCACATCGCAGCAGAACGAAGCAGCAAATACTTTGCCCCTACCGCCTACAAACTCTCTTGCTCCCTGCACCGCAGTAGGTACGCTAACTTCTACTTATGCTCTTCCTTAATATACAGCAATAGCATCAACTTCAACGGTCTCGGCTCTCATTGCAAGCCTGACCTCAACACTACCAACAGAAGAGCAATCTAGCAACACACAAACAAGCACCAAAGCTAGCATAGTAAAAGAAAACAAACACAACGAAGCCGAAATTGGCGCTAAAACAGCAGCTCAGAGCTCAGCTTTGCGCTCTGCCCAAGCAATTTCTAGCGCTGCTGCCGCTATTACAAAAAACGTTTGCGTCCACGAAAAACAAAAAGGATCGGCAGTGCAGACAGGCATGGATCGCTACGTGAACATAAAGCGAAAACTGACCCCACAAAAAATGCAAGGACAGAAAGCTCAAAAACAACTAAAACCGAACACAACAACAAATATTTCTCCTAGCCCAGGCCAAAATAGGTTTGCGCTCCTTGCTAGCAGCGATGATCAAGAACCATCTAACTCTAACCCCACCAAAAAAATTAAGCCTCCCCCAATCTACTTGCGTGAGGAATGTTCAAACGCTCTAGTAGCAACTATTGCTCGTTCCATAGGCAGCAGCAACTTTCACGTTGTTTCCATTAAAAGGGGTAACGTGAAAGAAACTAAAATACAAATTTATACGGAAACCCACTATCGTACCCTGGTGAATCAATTTAATACACTCAAAAGAAGCTACTATACCTACCAGCTTAAAGCAAATAAAGGTTTAGTGGTAGTAATAAAAGGCATCGAGCCCTCAGTTGACCCAGCAGAGATCAAAGGCGCTCTGCAAGCTGCAGGTTTTCCAACGAAAACCGTTTTTAATATTAAAAATCCTTCAGCCAACTCCCAAAAACTAAAATAGAACGAGGTCCACCCAATATACAATCTGCAATTTTTGCTACACCGCAAAATTACGGTCGAAGAGCCTCATAAGCGGAAAAGACCGGTTCAATGCTCTAATTGCCAAGAATTTGGTCACACGCAAAACTATTTCACATTGCACCCCGTGTGCGCTACATGTGGAGATCGGCATTCTTCGAACTCTTGTCAAGTTGATCAAGACAACCCTGATGTAAGAAAATGCAGCAACTGTAGTGGTAACCACAAAGCGAGTTATCGTGGATGCCCAATCTACATGGCAATAAAAAAAAAAGACCAACCCAAGCGGAAAACTCATCAAGAAGTTCCGAACTTCCTGCCGAGCCAGCAAGGGCCAGCATCAGCTGCTCTTCCTCCCAAAGCATTTTCATATGCTGACGCAGTAAAGTCTAACACTGCGACCCAAGCTCAAGCATCTCTTGCGACAGCAGCACATCCTGGTCGTACTCCTATGACTATTTCGCACGCTGACGCTGTCAGGTCGAACACTGCGGTACACCCTCAAGGTGCCATATCAAATTTGGAATCAATGATCTCGAATTTGACAAACTGCATGATGCAGTTCACTTCTACTGTGCAATCAATGCTGCAAGAGATGATGCGGGCTCAAAGCCAACTCTTGCAAATTCTAATTGCAAAGAAATGAGTGTCTTAAAAATTTGTCATTGGAATGCTAACGGCATTCGACAACACAAGCTTGAAATTGAAAAATTTCTTGAATTACATTCAATTGACGTAATGCTCGTCAGTGAAACCGACCTCACAAGCAAAAATAATTTTACTATTAAAATTATACGTTTTATGGCACTCATCACCCAGATGGAAAGGCACACGGCGGCACCGGTATATGATAAGAACCCGAATAAAAACACAATTCGATGGATGACTTTTCATTAAATTATTTTCAAGCAACTTCCATTTCACTGCAATATGGTAACAGCATTGTCGCCTTAAGTGCAGTATACTGCCCTCCCAGGTACTCAGTTACTGAAACTCAATTCATGGAGTACTTCAAAACGCTCGGAAACAAATTCATAGCAGCTGGAGACTATAATGCTAAGCACCTACACTGGGGCTCAAGATTGATAAACCCCAAAGGCCGACAGTTATATTCACTAATTATAAACAGTTATCAAAATTTTGACTGTATTGCAACAGGTCAACCCACCTACTGGCCGTCCGATTTACAAAAAAAACCCGACCTCATTGATTTTGCGATCAGCAAAAACTTCGATCGTAGCGAAGTACATGCTGAACCCAACTTCGATCTTTCATCCGACCATTCCCCTGTTATAATTAAAATGATGGGCTTGCCCACATTCATCGAAAAACCCGGGGCAGAATTGTAAAAATAAAACCCACTGGCTTAAATACAAAAAATATATAAGCTCGCATTTGAACGAGAGCTCTATACTCCGAAGCGAATGTGATATTGACGATGCCGTAACAGAGGTAAACAATATCATGATATCGGCAGCAGTTCATGCAAACCCAAAAATAATCAGCAACCCAAAATAACCTCGAAGATATACTTCAAGCGAGATCGAAACTCTTGTACGAGAAAAAAAGACGCCTACGAAGGGAATGGCAGCGACAACGATCACCCACCGCGAAAGTTAAATTAGTGCACGCGACTAACGCCTGAGAGAAGCTCTTGATAATGATCTGAAAACTAATCTAGAAAACTACACTCGAAATTTGAGCCCCACAGCAGAATCAAACTATTCTCTTTGGAAAGCAAATAAAGAGATGAAGGCACCCAAAACAAACGTAGCACCACTGCGTACTAACACTGGAAGCTGGGCTAGAAAGGACGAAGAAAAAGCGCATGTATTTGCTAAGTATCTTGAAAACGTTTGTAAGCCCAACCCACGCACTAACGATTTTCAATTTCCCAAAATAAACCCTCGTTCAATCGAAAATAAAGGCGAATTTCAGCACAAGGAGATCAAGACTATCATTGGCGAGCTAAACACAAAAAAGGCTGCAGGCTTTGATCTTATAACCCCACAGATGGAGCAACAACTCCCCACTGTAGCAACAAGGTTAATCCTCTTCATATTCAACGCAATATTGAGACTAGGATTTTACCCTAGACCCTGGAAAATTTCGAACATAATTATGATCTCTAAGCCAGAAAAAGATATATCACTTCCATCATCATATCGGCCAATTAGCTTGCTGCCAGTACTCTCAAAAGTCTTTGAAAAATGTCTCTTAGCAAAAATTTTACCACCTTTGCAAAACTCTGGAGCTATTCCCGAGCACCAGTTTGGTTTTCGTAAAAGCCATGGCACCATTGAACAGGTAAACAGAGTTACCACCGAAATCAGAAACGCATTTGAAAAAAAGAAATACTGCTCCGCCATATTTCTGGACATCTCGCAAACCTTTGATAAAGTATGGCACTCTGGTTTAATGTTTAAAATTAAACATACCTGTTATATGCTTTACTATTTAGCTAGAACTGATTGTAGCGTACCAGAAGACAGGGAATAAAGAAGAACGACTGCAAGTCAGTCAGCAATGAAACACGCGCCTATTCACTTCGTTCTAACAGTTCTGGCGACGAAAGGAAAATTTTTTTAAAATGACTACGCAGGAAAGTTCAACCTCAACTACTGCTGGAAGACATCAGGAAAGATCAGTTTCCACGTTTCATTTTGATTCGTTCGACAAAAAAACTACGACGTGGAGTCGTTGGGTGCAACGCACAGTGCTTTGTCTCCATACAAAAGTGGGACAAAAATAGAAGGAGTAGTCCAAAGTTAATGAAATTTGGCATTTTAGTTAATTTGAGGTCGCTGATTCCGAATCTGAAATCAAATTTAATGTCAATGTCATAATTTTTGTCAAAAATCGCGTTTAAATTGTGAAAATTCACCTTTTTCAAATGATTGTAAAAATATAAAAAATTCAAATAAAACTCCAAACCAAATTTTTTAATTATTATCTGTACTTTTGTCTTTTCAAAACTGTTTTCTTTATTCAAAAATTTTGTATACTTGTTAGTTAAAAAATATTTTTTGTTAGAGCATGTTTGCCCCTAAAAGATGCCATATTCTTTGCCATTGTGATGATTTTTGCTAAATAAATGTTATTCCTTGTATGCTACTGAAAGCATTCAAGGACATTTCATAAAATTTGATTCAACTGGGTTCGAGATAATTTTCAAGAAAAGAATCTTCCTCGTTAATATTTTTTAAGTATTTCATTTTTCTATTTTGTGTCATACCATTGTGTCATACTTTCTTGAAGATTTCGTCTTTTTCTTACACATTGTAACGCAAAGTCTAATTCGTCCTCGCTATATTCATCTAATAATTCGGCCACTTTCCTTTTTTTAGTTTTGTCAGACAAAAGCCCAAATTGTTTTTGCGGTCTACCGCGGCTAGTACTAGGTTGCTGAAATAACATTATTATGCTTGGAATCTTATAATATTTGACGCATTAAATACTTCATCTGAAATAGTAAACTCCAACGCTTGTTGTTTTAACCATTCGGCATTTCTTTGCAAAAAGTGTTCTTTGCGGTAACCGCTCTCAAGCCACTTTGTTTTGAGTTTAAGGCAAATAAACTTCAATTTTTCTTTTACATTATATTTCTCACATGAAACGACATCAATTTTTTTTTCTATGTAAGAAAATAAAACTGTTAGATACAACAACAGTTATGCACCACACTGTATTTATAGTTAGACATTCCAACAGTTGTGTACCTCACTGTGTTTATTGCATCAGATTTTTTGTATTTGCTTTGTACTCTTCTTCGTTACGTTTGTACATACACACATAAAGTAAATGAACAATTGAGTTGCTAAGCATTGTTCGCATATTCTATGCTCAATAAACTTACTCTTTCTTCTCATCTCAACGCATATAGACGTTTATATTCATTTATCCTCGCGTTTGGCTAACAGGTTATGGGCCCAGCACGTGTCCAACGCGATTTCAAAAAGTAAAGTTTTTCGAAATTCTATTTGTTAATATAAATTTCTTGGATTATAGCGGTTTTATTGAGATGGAAGAAATTAAAGTAAACAAGCTGGAAGGCGAAGATGGCTGGACCTTATGGAAGTTTCAGATAAAGGTCGTACTGAAAGCAAGCGGACTTTGGGAAACTGTAAGTGGAGCTGTATTGATGCCTGAAGCAGAAGGTGAGGCCAGGAAGAGATGGATCAAAGATGATGCAAAAGCGCAGAAACTCCTGGTAGTTTCGATGGGCGAGGAGCCACTGATGCACATCATAAACTGTGAGGCAGCTGCTGAAATGTATGCTACGCTGGAAAGTGTCTACGAACAAAAGTCGGAAACATCAATCCATTTGTTGCAGCAACAATTCTTTCAATATGAAAAATTACCTGACGACAGTATTGCAATGCACATAGCAAAATTGCAGAGAATTGCAAGGCAATTAGAAGATGTGGGCGAAAAAATTTCGGACAACATGCTGATAACGAAGATTCTAATGACATTGCCGGAACAATTCAATCACTTTTTTGCGTCATGGGAAGCAACTGAAAGAAAGGAACGTACATTGAAAACGCTGACGTCACGACTCTGCATGGAGGAATCCAGATTGGGTCTTCAACCGAATAAACAAGCAGCGTTTGTCGCGAAGCAGGCTAAGGAAAAAGGAAAAAGCGATAAAGTCAACAATAAGAAAAAGGGTAAATGTTTTCTTTGTAACAAGCCGGGGCATTGGAAGCGAGACTGTCCAGAAAAGAAAAAAGGCGAAAAACCAGCACATGGTGATGCATTCGTAAGTGAGGTTATGTTCGTGCAATCAAGCATATCACGAGATAGCAGTTGGTATATGGACTCCGGTGCTAGCGACCACATGTCTTATCACAAAGAATGGTTCCATACCTATATCAAGTTTGAGACTCCAAGAGACGTTCGCATTGCGGATGGTTCCATAGTGCAGGCATATGGTAAAGGTGATATTAATGTCAAGGCATACAACGGTAATGCATGGAACGCTATGTACTTAGCTGATGTCCTTTTTGTTCCTTGGAATCAAATTAAATTTATTTTCATCCAACGCGTGTTTAGATAAAGGCTACTCGTTGATAGCAGAAGGGGCAACCTGCTCTTTTAAAAAACAAGGAAAGGCGAAGCTACAAGGTGCACGAGGAGATTCCAAACTGTTTAAGCTGCTTTTAAAGGTTGACAACGGGGAAGCAGCGGCAAATGTTAGTACGAAGTCTGAACCACTACAACTCTGGCATGAGCGCATGTGCCATCAAGCTAAAGATCATGTGAAGAATGTGCTATGCCAACAAGATATCTCATTTAATGGAAATGACTTTTTTTGCGAAGGATGCGTCTTGGGTAAAACAACACCGCATTCCATTTAATGAGAGCAAAAATAGAGCTAAACTGCCAGGTGAGCTTGTTCATACTGATCTATGTGGTCCTATGCAAGAGCTATCGTATGGTGGTGCACGATATATGTTGTTGTTCCGCGACGATTATTCAAACTATCGATTCGTCTTCTGTATTAAATCCAAAGCAGACGTGGCAAAATTTGTTGAGCAGCTCTTGGATAAGGTTGAAACAGAAACAGGAAAGAGCGTACAGTGCATTCGCTCTGACAATGGATTGGAATTCGTCAACCAAGATGTAGCAAACCTACTTCGTAGGCGGAGAGTGGTACATCAAAGGTCAACACCCTATACGGCAGAACATACAATCATTGAAGGCGCACGGTCTATGATTCATGCAAAGGAGCTAAGCCTTAAATACTGGGGTGAAGCGGTAACAAATGTAGTCTATACTTTCAACCGGACTGCAAAATGTCAAGTTAATGGAAAGTCACCATTTGAATTGTGGTTTAACAAAAGGCCTGACTTGTCAGTACTTCGAGTTTTTGGATCTGAAGCGTTTGTACATATACCACAAGAAAAACGAAGAAAGCTTAATGCGAAATCAAAGAAGGGCGTTTTTGTGGGCTACGAGGAAAACTGCAAAGGATACAGGATTTGGATACCCAGTGAGAGAAAAATTGAAGTCTCAAGGGATGTTATCATCAAGGAATCGTGCAGAGAAGTGGTTTATAAACAAGAGGACCTTGCAGAACCAGAAAATCCAATAGAGGAGCCAATAATGGATCTTCATGTCCCAAAACTCACAACCGATAGTGATGAAGATAGTGATGTTTTTGTCGACACCCGGAGTGGTGAAAATGTAAGCGATGAACCAGAGGCAAATAAGATTATAACAAGATCAAAAAGTAAGGAAATCGAAAGTAAGGCAGCGCTAACGTATGCGTTTGTTGCTGACATTGATGAGCCGAATAGCTATGAGGAAGCGATTTCCAGTCAGCATTGTACGCAGTGGAAGCATGCCATGGATGAGGAGTTTAAATCGTTAATTTCAAACCAGACTTGGTCGTTGGCAACCTTGCCAAAAGATAGAACAGCAGTTTCAAATAAATGGGTCTACAAGATTAAGTATGACAAAAATGGCAACATTGAGCGGTTTAAGGCTCGTCTAGTGGCAAGCGGTTTCACTCAGAAGTACGGCCTTGATTACTTTGAAACTTTTAGTCCAGTGGCCAAATTTGCATCCATTAGAATGATACTTGCCTTGTCAGTTGAATACGACCTAATTGTAAAGCAGTTTGATGTAAAGACAGCGTTTCTCTGCGGTACGCTTAAGGAGGATATTTATATGCGTCAACCTACTGGCTACGAAGATGGAACAGATAAAGTTTGCAAGCTGCATAAGAGCCTTTATGGCTTAAAACAAGCATCGAGATGTTGGAATCAGAAATTTACGAGGATGCTGCGAAATTTTAATTTAAAAGCGAGTGCGGCGGATCCTTGCGTTTTTACTGGAAATTTCAACGACACGAAATTGATTCTTGCAATCTATATTGACGACGGCATCATAGCTGCGCAGTCAGCAGAAGCTTTTCGCGAACTGATTGATTATCTAACGAAGGATTTCGAGATTAAAGTATTTGAATCCTTATTTTACCTGGGCATGGAAGTCATCAGAAAACCTGGAAACTTTTTATTCGACAAAGGGCGTATGCAACAAAAGTTTTGGAACGATTTGGAATGCTTGAATCCAAGCCAGTTGCAACTCCGGCAGAACGTGTAGATATAGATGCAGAAAAAAATTCACAAGTACGATATCCATATCGGGAAGCTGTTGGGTCCCTTATGTACTTGTCTACAGTGACACGACCTGATTTGGCTTATGCAGTATCGTATGCAAGTCGCTTCCTGGATAATTACAAGAGTGAGCATGTCACCCTGATAAAGCGGATCCTACGATATTTGCGAGGGACTCTCCATGAAGGTATATTGTTTGAAAAAACTAATAATATTTGCTTGACTTGCTTCAGTGACTCGGACTTTGCTGGTGATTCGGAGACCAGAAGATCAACTGGAGGCTACGTGATAATATTTGGTGGTGGCCCCATATCATGGTCGTCTAAAATGCAGCAAACAGTGGCGCTTTCAACAACCGAGGCAGAGTACATGGCTGCTTGTGAAGCAGTCAAAGAATTAATTTGGATTCGAGGACTATTGGAGATAATCTCAGGAAAAAGCATTATGCCAGAGCTTTATTTAGACAACCAAAGTGCAATCGCTTTGGTGAAAAACCCACAGTATCACCAGAGGACCAAACACATTGACGTTAAATTTCACTTCATCAGGGAAGTCTATGAGCGTAAAGGCTTCATTCTAAAGTATGTGCCAACAAGTGAACAGATGGCAGATATTTTTACCAAACCTCTGAAGAAGTCGAGTTTTATCTACCTAAAGTCATCTCTGAAGATTAATCCAATACCGGAAGAGGAATAATCTGATCAATAAAAGTGGAAGTGTTAGATACAACAACAGTTATGCACCACACTGTATTTATAGTTAGACATTCCAACAGTTGTGTACCTCACTGTGTTTATTGCATCAGATTTTTTGTATTTGCTTTGTACTCTTCTTCGTTACGTTTGTACATACACACATAAAGTAAATGAACAATTGAGTTGCTAAGCATTGTTCGCATATTCTATGCTCAATAAACTTACTCTTTCTTCTCATCTCAACGCATATAGACGTTTATATTCATTTATCCTCGCGTTTGGCTAACAAAAACACTAGCTTTGTCTCGTTGACCTGCACCAATCCACAAATTAAACAATTCTTCATTTGTTATAACAACTGACATTTTAAATTTTTTATTGATAATGAAAATTTAATTTAAAAGTTTGCAAAACCACTTGTTCTGATTGCAGTCAACAAAACATAAACATTAAAAATATAAGAAAAGAATATAAGAAAGAAAAGAAACAAAATTTCCTATACGTATATGAAACCATTAGGGTGGTTCTAAAACACAAATATATTTTATTTCGGAATACAATACAAATAAGAAAAAGTTGGGAAAATTTTTTTCTTCTAAATTTTGTATTTCTTATCTAGGCCAATGGCAACATTTGCGCGCTATTGTATTCCGAAATGAAATATTTTTTATTCGTATGTTCCTTAATATCGAGCTAGAGGTCAGTTGCATTTTCATTTTCTAATGAGAAAATATTTTTTGTTTTTCGAACCACACTAGCAACCACAACAGGTATGAAATATATCGGTTGCACTTGAACAAATATAAAATACAGTTTATGAGAATATGTTTAAAAAGGAATGCTAAAAAGTAGGGCAACCAACTTTATGTTTCTTATTTTCCACAAAGAAGTCTTATTTTATGTTAAAAATTTAGTTTTTTTGCGATTTCATTGCAAAGTCAAACAAAACTTTCAAATCTTATGAAAACTATGAATTAATATCGGTTAATCGCATCTTTCCATAGCCTAGTAAGTAGAGGTCTTGGATATATATAAAAATTATACTATGAGTTCTAACAGAGTTCAAAACCATTAAAGTAGGTACTCATACTTTTACTTCAGGTTCATTCAGCACTAAAAATATGATTTAGACCAGTGTTTGAAACCGCATATTTCAAAAAATGGGACGAACTGGGATGTGATTTATACATTTTCTGAAAGCTAATGAATGGTTCTAAAAAATATAAAAAAATTAAAAAGGGTTTTTTGGTGATTTTTTTTAAATTACTTCCAAATATTGATAATTTCTTTAATTTTATGTGAATTTGTGCATTATTTGTAGCTTCTCGAAAAAAATCAACGTTCATTTGTCGATAAATTTTATAATATCGCATTTTTTTATTCAAATTAGCTTAAAAATACAAAAATTAAAACGATTCAATAGACTAAAAATCGAAATTTTTAGAAAAGTTGTACATAAATGCTCAAAATCAATTATTTTTTTTTATATAAAATCCGATAAAAAGCCCTAACTTTGAACTGATGTAACACCTACAAATATAATTTATTCCTAAAAATATTTTGGCCTTTTTCTAGTGGAAGTTTTTCCTTTACAACGATACCAAATTTGCCTGGATCCGCTACCATACAATTTTTGATTTATTTCCACTAGACAAAGCACTGTGCAACGCTTCGAAACGGCATTGCTAATTTTTAATGCGGATTTGTCGAAGAAGAAGCAACTTTTGTTACATTACATGGGTGCGTCCACCTATGATACGCTTTGCGACAAAGTACTACCGAGAACTCCAGAACAGTTGCTGTATGCGGAAATTGTGTCGGCGCTGGAGGAATATTTTAACCCAAAAGGGAACGAAATGTTACAAAACTACCGTTTCAACCTACGAAAACAAAAGGAGGATGAAACCTGTGCCGACTTCTTGGTTGCTTTACGAAGATTGGCGGTTGGATGCAATTTCGGTACGTTTACGGATACGGCTTTACGTAACCAATTCGTCTTTGGAATAAAGAGTCAAAGAATTCAAGGTCGACTGCTGGAAAAAAGTCATGTTCATTGGATGACGCAATCACGTTGGCCAGCGCTTGCGAAATTGCAGAAAGAGAAGGTGGAGAATTACACCAAAAAGTGGGAAGAAGACCGAAACAGTGGATAAAAAAATCACAAAAAGATGCCAACTAACCGAAAAGCTACTGGAAAAACTGGTAATGAGAATAAAGCTGAAAATAGTACTGGTAAAAGTTGCTACCGATGTGGCAACGCCGATCATTTCGCAAACAGCTGTCCATACAAAGAAGAGAAATGTCATCTATGCAAAAAGAAAGGACATCTTCGCAAAATGTGTCTACAGAAGAAGAAAACACTGGATTTAATTACAGAAAGCGAACAGGTGAAGGAGCCAGTTATCGTGGAGGATTTATTTCAACTCGAAGATAATTCAGATATGGATGTACGGTGCAAGCTGCATTGTGAGCTGAATGTCAATAATCAAAACATTGAGTTCGAGATCGACACTGGTTCGCCGGTTACTATTATGAATGTGGACGATGCGAAAAAGTTTTTTCCTAAAGAAAAAATTTAGACTTCAGACATCGAACTATATAGTTATTGTAAAACTCACTTACACTGTTTTGGTTATATTTTGGTTACAGTTAACTCAGGAAAAGGCATTCAAGCGAAAATATATGTTGTACGTTCCGATCGAAAACCTTTGCTGGGTAGAGAGTGGTTACGTTCGATCAAATTAAATTGGCGTGAGATGTTAAGCGAAGAATAAACTAGAATGACTGTATGTGCCTTAAGTGAAGACACCAACGTCCGAATGAAGACGATCTTACGCAAATATCCTAAACTGTTTTCGGGGGAACCCGGCAGAATCGTAGGCCATCAAGCCAAGTTGTACTTAAGATCCGAGGCAACACCTAAGTTTTTAAAGGCAAGACGGGTACCTTTCCCATTACTACAAGCAGTGGAAGCGGAAATTTGCGAAGCAAGTCGAGGAGGGCATCCTGGTGAAGGTAGATAAGTCAGAGTGGGCAACACCCATAGTGGCAGTTCCAAAGCGCGGAGGTGCCGTTAGAATTTGCGGAGACTACAAGGTGACACTGAATCCGGCATTAATAGTGGATGAGCATCCGTTACCCACCATAGACGAATTATTTAGTGCTATGGCAGGAGGTAAGAGATTTTCCAAGATAGATTTAGCGAATGCATACTTACAGCTGGAAATCCAACCCGAGGATCAACCACTGCTGACTCTGAATACCCACAAAGGCTTGTATCAACCAACGCGCATGATGTTCAGTATCGCTTGTGCACCGAGCAAGTGGCAGAGATTCATGGAGCAAGTGCTGAGCGATTTGCCGGGAGTCACGGTTTTTCTGGATGACATAAAAATTACGGCTGACAAAGATGAAACCCACTTGAAACGCATAGATGAAGTGCTGCGCGGACTTAATGATCATAACATGCGGGTAAACCTAAGGAAATCGGAGTTTCTACAAGATCGAATAGAGTACTGTGGATATGAAATCGATAAAAGTGGAATTCGGAAACAGCGAAATAAAGTAACAGCAATTCAAAACATGAAGCAGCCGCGTAACAAGGATGAGTTGCGGGCTTTTCTCGGACTAATAAACTATTACGGTCGTTTTATTTCAAATCTGAGCGATATCGTGTATCCACTAAATTTACTTTTACACCAGAATACGAAATTTACATTTGACGGAAAGTGCGTGGAAGCGTTCGAAATGATAAAAAAATGTATGCAGTCCGATACGGTGTTACCGCATTACAACCCAAAGTTACCTTTGGTGCTGGCGGTTGATGCCAGCCCTACGGGAGTAGGAGCGGTTCTTAGCCATACATTTCCAAATGGATCAGAAAAGCCTATACAGTTTGCGTCCTAAACCCTAAACAAAGTGCAACAAAGGTACAGCCAAGTGGACAAAGAAGCTTACGCGATCATATTCGGCGTAAAAAAATTTTACCAATATTTATTTGGCAGAAAATTTTGTTTAGTGACGGACAACAAGGCGATAGCTCAAATTTTTTCACCTCAAAAAGGGCTTCCAACGTTGTCTGCAACTCGTATACAGCATGTTGGCAACCCACATCCGTTTAATACTTTTTTTTCTTCTAAACTCAACTTACATTGTATTAATTCTCTTTTGCCTATTGCATTGTATTAATTCTCTTTTTCTTGTAAACTCATCTTGTATAAATTCTCTCTTTTTCATTTCTCTTTACATTGTAAAGCACACATTGTTATTATTCTTTATAAAAAACCTCATGAAAGGAGAGTTGGGTCATTCGCTAATAAAACAGTCCGCTGATCAGAACGCTTAATTCCGCCAACAGTTCTTTTGTTAATATTAAAAAGAAAAACTTCTTTTTTTGTTGAATCTTTTGGCCAACTTATAGAAAAGTTTTCATGGTCCTTCGAGGCAAAACTTGAACTAAATTAAAAAAAACTGTTTTGTTAACAAACCCCTTCTTTCGGGAAAAACTGTTTTGGAAAAAACCAATTCTTCGAAAAAAAAAAAAAACTGTTTTTTTTGTGAAAAAAAAAAAATCTGTTTTTCTTTGAGAAAAAAAAAAACCTCAATTTTTTTGAAAAAAAAACCCCCGCCCTTTGAGAAAAAAAGGACTGTTTTTTTGGAGAAAAACCGGTGCGCGATATATATAAAAAAAAAAAAAATAAATAAATAAAAACAAAAAAAAAACCAAGGTCACCCTAAGGACGTTAGCCGAGATTGTTAGCTTGGAGTGGAGGTCGGTTGCTGTTGTTGCTGCTGCTGAGCTGCGAACCAGGTGCCACTACATCCGTGGAGAAGAAGGAGAAAAAGTTTGTTGTTGGAAAAGATCTCTGTGGTAGTATACCCATTATGACAAGGTACTGTACCTCAAGCTTATATTAAAAAATCTGAAACCGGTACTTTATAATATATATATATATATATATATATATATATAATATATATACACATTCGTCCAAATAACGCCAATTTTTCCCCATCATTTCAAAGTTTCCGTTCGTCTCTTTGTTCAGGTAAAAACACCCGTTAGATAATACAGTCCACGAAAAAGAAAAAAAAAAAAAAATTTTTTTATATATATATATACATATATACCTTTCCTAAAAGTGAATTTGCAGAATTTTTTGCAAATTCCAAAAGGAAACACTGTGAGAATAACGGAAATTTTTATTTACACACATACATACGTTATATATATAGAACACGGAAAAAAAAAAAAAAAAAAAAAAAAAAAAAACGGAAACACGATTTTATATATAAAACATTTTATATATACAGGGCTGGAATTCAGTGAACTCACGCTAAAAAAAGCGCCAACTCTTACATCTATATATATAACAAGAAAGGAAAAAAACGGTGTTACACAGTGCAAACGGCACATACATATATTTGCATACCTGCACATAGGGGCAGGCTCTGTTAACTTGTAGTTATTCAAGTACAGCTCAAAACCGTTTTTTTCGCTCTTCACTGCACGCACATACAAGGGAAGAAAAAACACAAACATAAAATCAAATAGAAAGATCACCAAAGCTACGCGCTTTGCTGTAATATTTAGCAGCACCCGGAGAAAAAAAAAAAAAAAAAAATATTTTTTTCTTTGTCATTCTCCCGTTTTTCCCTGTGTATACATTATAACGCTTATACCATTTGATATACCTCAAATTTGATTTTAGTTGTTTTTTCTACCTTTCCATTTGTTGCAAATCGAAAATTGTGCATAGGCAAAGCACTTTCATTTGCATTAGTACAGTGCACCCTACAGTAGGCAATAGGCGGATTGGCTTGCGACATTTTATTATATATTGCGAATTTATATTTTACATATAAAATCTGTTTTTCAGCTTATTATTTGCAATTATTTAATTAGTTACGAAGCTAATTAAATACACTAACGTGAGAAAATTCTATTTTTTTCTTTTTTTTTGTGGAAAATTTTTGTTTTTGTCTTTTCAAACTCATTTTTGCGAGAGACAGGTTTGACACCCTACAGTCGGTTTTAGACAAAGTTTTTTTTAGACCCGTCTTGAATTTATTTTCTCGTTCCTTGATTTCGATTTTAATTTGTTGAGAAACAAAAGCCCTTCAATTTTTCGTGAAAATGGCTCAAAGCGAAAACGCAACTTCTACAAAAATTGCAATGGCTTCGATATTCATTTTTCGGTCCGATGACCTAGTGAAATTTTGCTCAAAACTTGAGCAAACCCCATTAGAAGACATGACCCAAGGCGTTCTAGAGTCTAAAAAATCAGATTTAGACCGTCGCACAGTGGGGTATTTGATACAAATTTTGGAGATCAATTAAACGGGATGAGCTACGGGCCCAAAATTTGGCACACATGCTGTCACAAGTGAGTATATGCTTAGGACCGAAAATGAACAATATCCGCCAACTGCCACGCCCCCTGGACTCAATTATCTAAATTCTTGGTGGGAAATTGTATTGCGACAATTCTGACTTACGGAATTATTTTTATAAAATAAATTGGACCTAATATCATGAAAAAAGGGCAAAATAGTATAAAAATGGAGGTCAATTCATTTACATGCAGAACAGAGAAAATAAAAATGCATAAACTCTTTTGAATTAAATTGAGTTTTTTTCGGTGTTTCTTTATTTTGATAGAAAATAAACTTGGTTTTTTAAAAATCGAAGCTCTTAAAAAATTTATTCTTCTTCTCCTTCTTCTTCTTCTTCTTCTTCTCCTCCTCCTCCTCCTCCTCCTTCTTCTTCTTCTTCTTCTTCGTCCTCTGAAAAATCTTTATCGACACTCTGTGATAAACGGGGAAATCTTAAAACAACATACTGTCAGTTACAACTAATTGTTACACGTAAAATTCCGCCTGCCAAAATGTAGGGTACAAAAACAATGATCAAAACATAAACATAAAAACGCACCAGCTAAAATTTTTTTTTTTTTTCAGTTTTATTAATTATTCTATTTACTATATTCCATTTTCTCCTTAAAAATTTTGTCTTATTTCAGCTTTAACGAAATGCAGAAAAACTGATATATTTCGAAAGTGCGCAGTCTAGCCGCATCTTTTTTTTTTACAGAATAGGAACACTGATATTTCATCTTTTTAAAAATAATAACAAATTTGCCGAACTCCACGGAACTCACAACTATATGAATACATATATATGAAAAACTGAGTATTTTTTGTATACGCAACAACAAAAATTAAAAAAAAATATTAATAAACTTTTTTTTAAAATTCAGAATCAATTTTATGTTGTTAAAATACCTGAACAAGAGGGCTCCATTATCACTTTAACCTTTTTTTTAGTTGGAGTATAAAAATTAAGCGCTTGAAATGCAAATAAAAGCCGCATTTCTTCCGATGCACATACAAAAATGCAAAATTTTGTAACTTTGAAAGAGAATTCCAAGTAAACGGTAAATTGATTTCCACTCTTTCTTTCAGTTTATTATGTAGCATTTTATTCTCTTTCGCTAGGTACGAAACACTTAAGCATACCTTACACTTCATTTTTTGAATTAATCGCCAAAATCGATGTCAAATACCCCAGTGTGCGTCGATGGAACATACTGGTTACCGCCTACGAGGACGCTATGGTCTCTAATGAAGAAGCCAGCAATGAAAAATTTAAAAAATCAGCTAGTGTAAAATTTGATAAATGCACCGAAGCATTTCACTCTTGTAAGGCAAAAATAAGCGAGATGTTGCAGACCTTTAGTGCTGCTGCCAAAGTTGGCACTCATTCTACAATCAATGAAACATCTCTTTGCCTTGACCACGCCCCTTTACACACTAGCATGACTCTACCACCTTGTGACACGGAGGCCTTTGAAGGCTCTACGAAACTTGGCCAGCATTTAGAGACCTTTTTACGGCAATTTACATTGAAAACCCTCGCCTTAACCCCGTGCAAAAATTATTTTACTTACGGCAAAAGACAAAAGGTAATGCAGGAAAAATTGTCCAACATTACCCACTCAGTGCAGAAAATTTTGTTTTAGCATGGGAAGCTCTTCGTGTTCGCTATGATAATAAGCGTGTTCTTCTTTCAAATCAATTGAATCTTTTATTGAATTTGCCTTCAGCAACTATCGAAAGTTGTGAAGCGATTCAAAAAATTCAAGTCACTATTAGTGACTGTCTTGCGACATTGACGTCACAAGGAATCAGTGTGGATAATTGGGACCCTTTCGTAGTTCATTTATGTGCAATGAAACTGCCGTAATTTACACTTTCGTTGTGGGAACAATCTTTAACGTCTCATAAAGACTTACCCTCTTGGAAAGAAATGGAAACTTTCCTCATTTCCAGAGCTCAAATTGTTGAAACGGTTAACAATTATAGACAACCTTCAACCTCTAATTCCCAACAAACCCGTTATCCAAATGCTTCAACGCGACAGCAAGGCCCCGCACAGTCAAACATGACTTCTAAACCCAATTCAAGAGCACAATCTTTCCATGCGCAAGAAAACAAAAACCCCAAATTGAGCTGTCCTTTATGCAAGGAGCAGCATCTCATTCGCGTGTGCGCTACATTCAAAAATATGTCTGTTCACGACAGAACAAAGTTTGTAACAGCACATAAAATATGCGCAAACTGTTTAGCCCTGTCTCATGTAAAAAAGGATTGCAAGAGCAAATTTACATGCATGCATTGCAAAAAGCCACATCACTCGATGTTGCACATACAGCAAGCTGCACCGAATCAGCAAAATTCGAGACCTTCTTCGACTCTTCATACTGAAGTTCCTACCGTCTCTAATTCTGAAACCCCCTCTTCATCTAACAACATTCCTAGAACCGCTGAAGTTAGTAGTATGCACGCTTCAAACCAAGGTAACGTCATACTCCCAACGGCATTGGTAACAATTCTCCAATCAGGTGAATTGTTCACAGTGCGTGCCTTGATCGATCAAGGTTCACAGCGCACTTTCGTTTCTGAGCGTATTCAGAAACGCTTAGGACTGCCTAATAAAATTCCACGATTTCGGTAATGGGAGGAAACTCGTTCAAAAATGTTACAAAAGCTTGTGCATTAACCCTTGCATCACCATTTCACAGCCTGAAAATTCCAGTAAAAGCTATAATGCTTCCCAAATTGACAAACTTCTTGCCATCAAACTCTTTTGAGCTGCCTGACCTATCCGAATTTTTCGGTTTAACCCTTGCCGACCCCAACTTCAATAGGCCAGCCCCAATAGATATGGTGATTGGAAGCGACGTCATCCCCCTTATTATGCTGGAAGGTGTGAGGAAAAATTCTAGTGGCACATTGTTAGCCCAAAATACAGTTTTTGGATGGTTCTTAAGCGGAACGATCACTCCCAACATAGCCAATTTTTCGACTGGAGTCAGTGTTGAGGAGACCCCTAATTTGAGTTATCAACTTAAAAAATTTTGGGAGCTCGAAGAAGTCCCAGTGTTTAAGATCACCGTTGGTTCGACCTATACCCGTCGACCACCTTGCGACACCGATTCTCCATATGCGACGACCTCCCGTCGATTGCCGTGCGACAAAGCTCGTCCCGTATGCGACAATCTAGACCCGCGAAAGTAAGCACCAACAGCGATCATTAAAGTCAGGCCTTAGCCTGGAAAGAAGTCCAGAGAGGATGGCACCGTTCACATAGCGAGAAACTTAACACAGCGCTTTTTCCATGGATTCCGTCCACGCAGGCAATGACGAGATTCGATGTCGAGAGAAACTAAAGGTCCCGCACATCGTTCTCCAGCGTCGTTCCGAACAACCTTTTTTAGCTCCGCTCCTCTGCCCGCTCACCAGCATGCTTCTTTCTTAATTGTCTGTTCATTTTGCTCAGTAGAAGTTCAATTCCAATAGCCAAAATGTTCAAATAAAATTTCTATCTTCGCCATCCTCCAATGAATTTTTAATTGTAAAAAAAAAGCGTGTTCTTCGCAAAATTCACAATCGTGCAAACGGTAGAAACATTTGGTCCTTCGAGCCGGATCGACCATTCGACGCCGCGTACAAAAAAAAAAAAAAAAACAGAACAAAATCCCTGTAGCCTGTGGAGAAGTCACCGCATCTCAGCCTCACTCTTGAAAGGCGAAAGGAATTAATGTGAGTGATTCTCGATATATATATAGAGATATAGTCAGACTATCTAATATATATTCCAAGTGCGCGCGTGAAGTCAGTGGTTTGCTCTCCTTTTTTTTTTTTTGTGCTTTTGAGTTTGCCTTTGGTCGTGGCTCCCGTCAAAAAAAAAAAAAAAAAAAAAACCCCCATCGTTTGTAACGCCTTAAGCACAAACATTGTCAATTTTTTTTGTGACCGACTATTGACCAACTTTCTAAATCTCGTTAGAAAGAACACGTTCAAAAATACAAAATATACATTTTCCCGACGGCAAATTCAAATTGAAAATCAACTCAAATCTCGTTGCCAACGGCAAATAATTGAGTAAAAAAAAAAAAAAGGGAAAAAGAAAAGAAGAGCAAATCAAATCAAATCAAATCAAAAAAAAAAAAAAGGAAAAGGAGCACTTTAATTTCGTTAATTAACACGGACATAAATTCGTCATTTCATATTCCACTTGCCGGCTGCAAATTAGTGTTTTCGACAAAAGAGAAATTTTTTTTATTTTAACAATCCGTTCCGTAGTTGATCGCATCGGGTTGGAAGAAAGCATTAATCAAACGAAAAAAAAAAGCATATCGACGTCGCTTGTCGAGCTTCAAGTCAAATCTAAAAATAGAATTGCGTGGAAAGCCTAATCGCCCTCAGCGCGGGTTGTGTTAGATCGCTTTGATTTCATCAGCCAATCAGGTCGCGTCGTTAGAAATAAAATTTTTCATACGATTTTTAAGCCAAGCAGAGCGCGAAGTCTAAAAAATAGAATTTTTTGATCGACGTGCTTGAGGTGACCATCGGTCTGAAGAAGAAGCAAGTCGTTTTTAAGTCCCGAATTTATTAATATTCGTGTTTCGTGTTGCTAATTTTTATTTAGCGCTCTCCTTATTACAAATCGTGATATATTAATATAATTTATAGATTAATATTTATAATTTTTTCAACTTTTTTTCCGGTATTATTATTAAATTTTCAAAAAAAAAAAAAATATAAATAAACTTTTTGCTGGTATTTTTACAAATTGTAAATTTTATATATATATTATATATTTCTATATTTCTTTTGGTATTTTTTTTAATTTTTACAATTTTTTCACGCGATTCGTCCTCGAGTCGTTAACCCGCACGGTTTTTTTTTCTCTCTCTCTCTGGCTCTTCCGAACATTTGGTTGTGTCGCCTTTGTTGTGTGTGGTTTTGGTTGGCACGAACCATCGGACACTCTGAGTTTCAATCCATTATTCACAGGTTCACCCATTCCTATATTTTTCGGAGTCATCGGAGTGTCACGCCCCTTTCCAATTACGTTGTGTAGCTTTGGTCTCACGTCCGCTTCATCTGCCACGCCCATTTTTTGAATTTGCAGTTCTCCTCTTGCTTAGAAAACAAAATCTAAATAGTCAATATGGCAACGACAGTGACTGAATTTATGCGGTTAGTGAACAATTTGTTAGAATTCACTGAACAATTTGAAATAGAGGTTCACTCCGATAAATTTGTGCTAGATATGATTCTAACGGAATTGCAGGATGAATGGGCCGCAACGAAAGAGGCCCATAAGAGGTGCATACGAGTGGTGGAGAATCAGGAAACGGGAGCAGATGGCGTCGGGATTGATGTCATCAAGGCAGCCTACAAGCAGTGCTATGATGCGTATCTCAGGACTGCAGCGAGCATTAAGCGGAAGATTAGTGAAGAAGAGGAACGGCTAGCTAGTCGAACTGCGTCGGCTTTCAACGAATCCTCAACGCTGGCCAGTCATTCTGTAACGTTGCCACCATGTGACACGCCCATTTTTCAAGGCGACTATGTGTCATGGCCCAGTTTTCGTGACATGTTTTCCGCATTGTATGCGGACAACACTCGTCTCTCGTCGGTGGAAAAGCTTTTTCATTTAAACTTAAAAACTCGAGGAGAAGCCAATGAAATTGTGCGGAAATCTCCATTAACAAACGATGGATTTGCCCTAGCGTGGCAAAATCTGCAGGATCGATATGAGAATAGGCGTATCCTCGTTAATAGCCAATTGAAATCGTTGTTTAATTTACCCACTGTCGCAAATGAGGCCGGACAAGAGATAAAATCATTGCAAAGAACAATAAATAATTGTATTTCTGCGTTGAAGAGTTTTCAAATCGACATTTCAAACTGAGATCCCATATTTGTATATCTCTGCTCCACACGGTTACCGGACCTCACTTTAGGGTTATGGGAGCAGTCGGTCCGGTGCAAAACCGAAGTTCCGTCTTGGGAAGAGCTGGACAAATTTCTCACGATGCGGTTTCAAACTTTAGAAACGGTTTCCGACATACGTAGTGCAGGATCGCTTCAAGCGGGCAAAGCGGGAGCCCAATCAGCTCCGCAGTCGGCGCCGCCACCTCACACGGCGGCTCAACGGCAACCCTCTTGTAAGCTGTGCCCCAACCAAAGCCATGGATTACGACAATGTGTGAAGTTTCAGAAGATGAACCTCCCTCAACGGTCGGACGTCGTCAAAAAACACAACTGTTGCATCAACTGTTTAGCTTATTCGCATCTCCTAAAGGACTGCCCAAGTTCATACTCGTGTAGTAAATGTCAACAGCGTCATCACACCCTCCTTCATAAAGAATCAAATACACCGACAACGAGGCCCTCGAGCTCAACGCCCACGAATGGAGGTCAGGCGCGCAGAGCTCTGCATAATCAAGTAGAATCGTCGACATCTCCGTCGACCGTCGCAAGTCGCCTTAGCAGATCTAACTCGCGTTCTTCCAATATTTCCGCCGCCAGTTCTTCGGCATCTCATCCTTCCGCTACCGTATTACAAAACCATTTCGCAAAGTCGACGAAACGGGTCTTGTTAGGCACCGCCATTGTCCATCTGAGTCACAATGGTGAACTTTATCCCGCCAGGGCATTAGTGGACCCAGGATCTGAGTGTACTTTTATTTCGGATAGGCTGCGAAAACTAGTTAAGTTGCCAACGGAGAGAGTGGATGCAAGAGTCTCCGGTCTTAGCAATGTGGTTACGGCACAAGTGAACAAATGCTGTAATATAACATTAAGTTCCGCTCGAGATGCGGATGTCTCTATCTCCACTGTTGCCTTAGTCTTAGGCCAATTAACCGGCAACCTCCCCTCTTTTTCGCTTCCCACAAATGCTGTGAGTGTGGTTGACCTTCCGCTTGCTGATGTGAATTTTGCTTGTCAAGGAAGTGTAGATATTTTTATAGGAAGTGATATTTATCCCTCCATTCTCTTAGGTGGAATTCAGAAAAATGTGCTTATCTCCTTGGTTGCCATTGAGACCGTGTTCGGATGGATTCTAACGGGACCTATCGAAACCGGACAACCAGTTACCGCTTTCTCTACTAAGGTTTCGTTCTTTAGTGAGGTCACCTTGGAGAAACAAATAGCAAAGTTTTGGGAGGTGGAGGAACTTCCTCGCGTCCCATTCATTTCTGAAGCGGATAGAAGTTGTGAAGAAAATTTTTCGAAAACCACGTCTCGTCTTCCTAACGGCCGTTATATGGTCACGTTGCCCTTCAAAAAGGATCCCTTTTCTAATCGAGAAATAAGCTCATCCCGACATATTGCGATGAAACAATGGCTGCAGAGTGAAGTTCGATTGGCCCGTGATCCATTTCTAAAGGATAAGTACGATCAAGTTCTTGGAGAATACCTCGTATTGCAGCATATGTCTCCCGTCCCATCACCGCCTTTTCAAGATCGACCTGCGCACTATTATTTACCGCATCATGCTGTAATTAAACCGGAAAGCACCACTACCAAGCTTCGTGTCGTCTTCAATGCTTCCAGCCGTACGGCGAACGGAGTCAGTCTCAATGACATACTGCACACCGGCCCAACCCTTCAAGCTGACCTGACCCTTTTGATTTTAAAGTGGTGCTTCTTCCAATTTGTGTTCAATAGTGATATTGAAAAAATGTATCGACAAATTCAAGTTCACCCCAAACACACTCCTTTTCAGCGAATTCTCTTTCGGACATCGTCTGATGGGTCGGTCAAAGACTTCGAGTTAAAGACGGTTACGTTTGGCGTTAATTGCGCTCCGTATCTAGCTATACGCACCCTTCATCAGCTGGCCGAGGACTCACAAGCTATTTATCCGCTGGCATCAGACATCATCCAACACTTTATGTATGTGGATGACGCACTCGGTGGGGCCCACGACCTGAACACCGCGGTCAAGGCTCGTGATGAGCTAATCAAAGCTCTGGATTCAGCCGGCTTCCCTCTTCGAAAATGGACGTCCAACCATCCTGCACTTCTGTCAGATATCCCCAAGGAACATCGACTCACTGAAGACTTTCTGTCCTTTGAAGAATCCAGTGAAGCAAAGACATTGGGCATTCGGTGGAATGCCTCGTCTGACCGGTTTCACTTTAGAGTGGAGACGGTAGACATCAAGACTTCATATACCAAGCGGCAAGTTCTTTCAGGTATTGCTAAACTGTTCGATCCAGCAGGATGGTTGGCTCCCGTAGTGGTGACTGCGAAAATCCTTATGCAGCAAGTTTGGCTCTCGCAAATTGGTTGGGATGACGCGTTGCCTACCCTTCTCCTCCAACGATGGATAAATTTTCTTGACAGTTTGGCTAGTCTGAATGATGTTAGAATTCCCCGTTCGATTAAATTTACCCCATCGTGTGAGGTCGAATTTCATGCGTTTTGCGATGCCTCTGAAAAGGCATATGCAGCCTGTATATATGCCCGGGTTTCGGAGCATAATACCGTTTCCTGTCACCTCCTTTTTTCCAAATCCAAGGTGGCACCGGTCAAAACGATCTCTTTACCTCGTCTTGAACTCTGTGCGGCGGCTTTGCTCGCTGATTTAGTGCAGTCGCTCCTCCCATCTTTGGGAGTAGAACGACCAAAAATTCAATGTTGGTTTGATTCTACTATTGTCCTTGCCTGGCTGGCTAAGCCGGCATATCATTGGACCACCTTTGTCGCTAATCGGGTGGCAAAAATCGCGGAGGTCGTAGGAATTCAACGGTGGTCTCATGTTGAATCGGCTGATAGCCCGGCTGACCTCTCGTCACGGGGGATACCGGCGCCAGAACTAGTGTCCAACGCTCTCTGGTGGAATGGCCCTTCGTGGCTAGCGATGGCCCATTCACAGTGGCCGACTATGTCTCCCCCGCAGAACTGTACGACCTCCCTGGAACAGAAAACTGTCCGCATGCATGTAGCGGTGCCTACTGTTCAAGATGACCTACTTGTCCGTTTCTCAAGCTTTGCCCGAGCTCTTCGTGTCATGAGTTATGTACTTCGGGTGCTCGCCCGAATGCGCCAAACCCACCTTCCAAGGCCGGTCTTTGATTCTGAGTTAGACCCGGAAGAGATTCGTCAGACTAAACTCCGTTTATTAGTTGTGGCTCAGTTGCGTTATTTTCCGACGGAATATGCGGATTTATCCGAAAAACGACTAGTGAACAGTAAGAGTAGCTTATCCTCGTTGCATCCTTTCCTGCATCAAGATAGTTTAATCCGAATTGGGGGAAGACTGACCGCTTCGCAAGAATTATCTTTTGACGAAAAACACCCAATAGTTTTACCCAAGGATGCTCATTTAACACGGCTCTTGGTAAGCCATATTCATCACGTGACCCTTCATGGAGGCAATCAATTAATGCTGCGAGTTATTCGGAGTCAATTTTGGTTGCCTCAAGCTAAAGCCTCTATCAAGCTCGTTATCCGTAGTTGCAAAGTGTGTACCATTTTTAAGAAAAGGCAGTTAGCTCAACTCATGGCTGCGCTTTCCCCCGAGCGCACAGCCTTATCTCGACCTTTTACCAATACTGGTGTCGATTTCGCTGGACCCTTTGACATCAGGTCGTTTACTGGGAGATTTTGCCGCGTGACCAAGGGGTACGTCTGTCTCTTTGTTTGCTTTGCTACCAAAGCGGTTCATTTAGAAGTTACGAGTGACCTCTCCTCTGCATCCTTTCTGGTAGCGTTCAGTCGGTTCGCCGCGCGGCGGCGATGTCCCCACAAGGTCTTTTCCGATAACGGAACGAACTTTGTCGGAGCGTCCAAAGAGCTTCGTCTTGATTTCCAGAAATGTTTGATGGAAACCAGAAAAAAAGTGCATCATCAATTTTCCAACCAAGAGGTAGCCTGGTCCTTTATACCTCCAGGAGCTCCGCACATGGGCGGTCTTTGGGAAGCTGGGGTTAAGAGTTTTAAGCAACATTTCCGAAAGTTGACCATCAACCTCAAATATACGTTTGAGGAATTTTCTACGTTGGTAGCGAGAATAGAAAGTTGCCGCGCCCACGGAGCCGGAGATCTTGCAAAATCCACTCTCACTAGTGAAACGTTGGCAACGGATAAAAGCCTTATCCCAATTTGTTTGTCGCCGATGGAAAGAGGAATACCTTAAAGAGGTTCAGAGAAGAACAAAGTGGAAAACACCATCTGAATACCTTCAAGTCGATGATTTAGTCGTTATAAGAGAGGAAACGCTTCCCCCAAATGAGTGGCGATTAGGCCGTGTCGTAAAACTCCATCCAGGTCGGGATAAACGGGTTCGCGTCGCTGATATTCGTACCGCGCGCGGTGTCTGTACGCGTCCGATAGTCAAACTGGTGATCCTCCCTAATTCATAATCGCTCTCTAATAAGAAACGCACTAACAATCAAACTCGTGTTCTTTGGTGTGTTCGGTCCTGTGTTTGTCGCTTTCTTTGCTTTTACGTCTTTCAGATAACTCAACATGTCAACAACCCAGTGGTGGGCCGCAGATATGGAGGAGGAAGATCCGTTAGAGCCTTTCTTGTTGGAGCTACTAGCCGAGCCTGCTCTTGTGGAAGAAGTCGAGAGGAGTGTGCCATCCACCCCATGCGTCGTGTCCACCTTCCCCACTACCGCCAGTGTCGACCACTCTCCCCGTCGGTCCACCGACAGACGTGGTCAGCACTGGCGCTCCGGTCTACAATGCCCCGTATGCCGTGGCTGCCATACGATATCGCATTGCCGAAAGTATCGTGAAGCCCCCCTTGAGCAACGTCTTCGTGCGGTTCTGCTTAACGGCTTATGCTCCAACTGCTTGGCCGTATCTCACAAACGAAGAAATTGCACGAGTGGAAACCGCTGCCTTAAATGCCAAGGAGACCACCATACTACGCTCCACGATGATAACGGAAACACGCCGTTAAACTTGCGACGTTTCCGCCGCCAACACCCTCTTCAAAGTTCTGTGGTGGCGCCCCCTGCGCGTGTCCGTTCATCTCCGCCTCTACGCGCGTCGACAAGCTCGGTGATCTCAACCATCACCCGGCAAGTATCGGTGCTGCCCACCGCGATGGTGAAGGTGCGAGTGGGCAAAGTTAAGTATCAGGCTCGCGCAGTGCTTAACGCCTGCTCTTCGCAATCTACCATTACCTCCGAGCTGGTCAGCCGGTGGCGGCTTCCTACCTTGGATATCGGGGGCACCTCAACTTGCACACTCGTGTTGCGTGCGGGATTCGATCTCAGCGTGGAGGTAGAAACGTACGCTCGGGTGGTCAGTCGGCTTCCGGTCGTGTCTCCCTCGCAACCGGTGGATGAAAGGATTCGTGAGCATTACATAAACATAGTGCTCGCGGATCCCGAATTCTATCGGTCTCGAGCGGTGGATATCGTCTTGGGGCTCGATATCTACCCGAAGTTGATGCGGCCCGGCGTTCTTCCGACGGGAATCGGACAGTTGCACGCCACAAACACCATATTTGGGTTTGTGCTGTCCGGAAGCTGCCCACCGTAACCGTTGACGGCTCCCCTTTGTCTCTCGTCTCTTTCTCTCCTCCTATCCCCTAATTTCTAGCGTGCTCTATCCTGTCTCCTTTTCCCTCTCTCTCTCGCTCCATTTTTTTTCTCTCCTCTTTTCTCCACAGGTCCAGGATGTGGCTATCTGCATCTATTGCAGTCCTGCAAGGCGGGCAGAATGTTTGAGATCACCGTTGGTTCGACCTATACCCGTCGACCACCTTGCGACACCGATTCTCCATATGCGACGACCTCCCGTCGATTGCCGTGCGACAAAGCTCGTCCCGTATGCGACAATCTAGACCCGTCGAAAGGTACGCACCAACAGCGATCTTAAAGTCGAGCCTTAGCCTGGAAAGAAGTCCAGAGAGGATGGAACCGTTCCATGGAACCTTTCCACGCGGCTTTTCCATGGATTCCGTCCACGCGGCAATGACGAGATGGTGTGAGAGAAAAAAGGGCACTCGTTCTCCAGCGGTCGTTCCGAACACACCTTTTTACTCGCTCTCGCGCTCGCAGCTGCTTTTCTTTTAATTGTCTTGTTCATTTTGCTCAGTAGAAGTGTTCATTACCAACTTTCAAATAAAATTTCTATCTTTGTTATATTTTTAAATTTAAAAAAAGCGTTTCTTCATTTCAAATCGGCAAACGGAAGAAACACCCAGAAAAACACCCCTTGTCTGATTCAGATCGCTTTTGTGAAGATTTTTATAAAAAGACCACAACTCGTTTATCTGATGGTAAATATTTAGTTCGTCTTCCTTTTAAAGACGAATATCCAAGTAAAATTTCGCTTGGACCCTCACGCTATGTTGCAACTAAACAGTTTGAACGCATAGAGCAAACTCTAAATAAAACACCCGATCTGCACACTAAATATTTTGAAGTCTTATCAGAATATTTAACCCTTAACCATGCTGAACGGTGTTCTCGAACAGAGCTCGTAGAAGATGGAAAATAATTTTCTTTTTATTTACCGCATCATGCAGTATTAAAACCCGAAAGCACAACTACTAAAGTTAGAGTTGTCTTCAATGCGTCTAAGCGCACCCAAAGTGGTATATCTCTTAACGATATACTACACACAGGTCCTATTTTACAAAAAGATCTAGTGACCATTCTCTTGAAATGGAGAACTCATAAATATGTCTTCAACGGAGACATAGAGAAAATGTACAGACAAATATATGTACACCCCGAAGATCGACCTTATCAAAGATTTGTTTTCAGAGCGCACCCTAATGACTTAATTGAAGATTTTCAATTAAAGACAGTCACATTTGGTGTGAACTGCGCGCCTTTCTTGACTCTTCGAACGCTACAACAATAAGCAGAAGACGAAGAAACCCTTAACCCTTTAGCAGCCGCTATTCTAAAGAATGAGACTTATGTTGACGACATTTTGTCAGGCAGTCATGATCTCAAGCTAGCACAAACAGCTTTGGAACAACTTCAAAGCACCCTACTTTCAGCCGGTTTTCCTTTAAGGAAAATTACTGCAAATCATCCTGATTTGCTTGCCAATGTGGCAACCCAAGACTTATTTGATGAAAATTGCTTAAAATTAGAATCAACAAGTCAAACTAAAACCCTAGGTATCAGGTGGAATGCAATTTCTGACTCTTTTCACTATACAGTCAAACCAATACCCACGACCACCTCTATCACGAAAAGACAAATGCTTTCATCGATCGCGAGTCCTTTCGACCCAGCCGGCTGGTTGACACCCTTAATAATCCAAGCAAAAATCCTCATGCAGCAATTATGGCTCGAAGGGGATGATTGGGACACTTGTGTTAAGCCACTATCTTTGATGAAGTGGAATTCTTTCATTTCAAATTTGTCAACTATTGACACCCTTAAAATTCCACGATGGATTGAAACACATCCTGAAAATGAAATGGAAATTCATGGATTCTGCGATGCATCAGAAAAAGCCTATTGCGCTACTCTGTACATTCGGTCTAAGCTATCGAATAACGACTTTGCTACGCATCTTTTAGTTGCAAAAAGTAAAGTCGCTCCGTTGCAAACTATCAGTTTGCCGCGATTAGAATTGTGCGCTGCTGTTTTACTTTCAAAATTACTGAAAGCAGTCAAAGACGATCTTCACATACCCTATAAGAGAATTACTCTATGGTCAGATTCTTCTATAGTCTTGGCTTGGCTGGAAAAGCCACCCCATCATTGGAAAACATATGTTGCCAATAGGATCTCACAAATTATCAACAACGTTGGTAAATCTACATGGAGACATGTACACACAGCTGAGAATCCAGCCGATTTAGGCACCCGAGGCCTCAATTTGAGTGATTTGTCTGTCAGCTTGTTGTAGTGGGAAGGACCGCACTGGCTGAAAAATACTGATGAACACTGGCCAAAGAAAACCCAATCCACTGTTTCTCCACCTGAAATGAGAAAAGTGGAAACCTTCCACACTGACGCGGAAAATGAAAATTTTCTATCTCGTTTCTCATGTTTTTCGCGCGCTCTTCGAGTGACCGCATTTATTCTGCGATTCTGCAAGAACTGTTAACAGAAGGATCGTATGAAAGGAGAGTTAACCCAAGAGGAAATAGCACATGCAAAAATTGTGCTTATCATTCTAACACAACAAAAACACTATTCACAAGAATATGCTGTACTACTTAACTCTCAACCCATTTCGCGCAAAAGCGCTTTACTCTCGTTAAACCCATTTCTAGATCGACAACACGTTATGCGAGTTAACGGTCGTTTGGCTTACGCCACCCTAACTTATAACGAGAGACACCCTATAATCATTCCGTCAAATTCTTCATTTTGTACTCTATTAGTTCGCTTCACGCATAAATTACTTCTTCACGCCGAACACTTATTAATGTTGAGAATGATTCGACAAGAATTTTATATTCCTCGACTAAAAGATCAAGTGAAGCTCTGCTTACGCAAATGTAAGCCGTGCGTTATTTACAAACAGCGCACGAGACAACAGATTATGGCGGCATTGCCACCCGAAAGTGTTGATTATTCACCACCCTTTACTGTTGTCGGAGTGGATTTTGCAGGCCCTTTTCAATTGAAGACATCGTCTTTGCGAAAAGCACCCTCCACAAAGGGCTATGTATGCGTCTTTGTCTGCTTCACGACTAAAGCCATACATCTCGAATTATGCTCTGATTTGAGCACTCAAGCCTTTGAAGCGACCTTTTCGCGGTTTGTAGGAAGGCGAGGACTCCCAAAGAAGGTTTTTTTCCGAAACGGACGCAATTTTGTTGGTGCCGATCGAGCGCTGCAAAAGGAGTTCTCCACTTTTCTGAAGGCTACTTCGGCTGAAGTTGTACCCAAGTACCTTAATCAAGGAATAAAATGGTCATTTATTCCACCCAATGCCCCTCATATGGGCGGCTTATGGGAAGCAGCAGTAAAAAGCTTCAAGATGCATTTTAAGAAGACTGCTGGTGCTCATAAGTTTACATTTGAAGAATTTGCCACTCTTTTAGCTCGAATTGAAGCTGTTCTCAATTCACGTCCCATCTCGCCTTTAAGTACTGACCCTTCAGATCCGTTGCCATTAACTCCAGGGAATTTCCTTAGAGGCGCTCCCCTTCTGGGCATTCCAGAACCTGATAGGCAAAATTTATCGCTAATCAACAGATGGGAAAAACTCAAGGTTCTTCATCATCAATTCAGCCGACGCTGGAAAGAATAATACTTACAAGAGCTTCAAAAGAGACACAAATGGAAATCGCCTCAAACAAACATCAAGTTAGGTGATTTTGTGCTCATAAGAGACGACTTGCTCCCTCCGACTGAATGGAGAAGCGGCCGAATCACCGAAATTCACCCAGGCCGTGATGGATACGTACGCATAGCGACTATCCGCACGAGCAGCGGTCTTTTGACCCGCCCTCTTATCAAATTAGTGGTTCTACCTCAGTGACCACGCCTCCCCCCCCTTTTTCTGGTTTCTTTTTCTTAGTCTCAGCCAATTCCAACCGTCGCCCTAACTCAGTCTTTATGCATATACATTTAAGCTAGATGTACACTAATAATATTTATTTATGCATACACTAACAATAATCACCCTAAAAATGTACCTCTAAATTTCGACGTTTTAACTAATTCCCACTTTTCAACGGTATCTTTTCAGAACCCTCCCATGCCCCGTGTGCAAGGCGGAGCACGCCCTGCGGCGATGTCGGGTCTTCCTCAAACAGACCCCAGATCAGAGGAAGAAGACGGCAAAGCGGCTGCAATATTGCCTAAACTGTTTGGCGCGGTCGCATCGTTTAGAAAGCTGTACCTCAGCGGGAAGGTGCCGAGATTGTCAGGCACCCCACTACACGTTATTGCACAGCGAACCGAGGGCAAAGGCACCTCAAAGGAAGGCACCTCAAAGGAAGGCATCTCAAAGGAAGGCAACGACAATTCACAAAGCAACAACAACTCACAAGGCAACAACAACTCACAAGGCCACTGTGCCAGCTGAAGACGCACGCACCATCATTGAAAAGCGTAAAGCGACGTCTGGGCACACCCCCCTTATCAAGACCGCTGGCGCCAATATCCGATTCCGCGGAAAAAGGGAATCCGAGGTTTCTCAACCCAAGGAGAAGATAAAAGAGGCCTCTTGCACTCTGATCAGCGAAATTATATCTGCGCTCAACACGCTTCATAAGAAATTGCAGTAACTGCAAGGCCGGCGGGATGTTGGCAACCCACATCCGTTTAATACTTTTTTTTCTTCTAAACTCAACTTACATTGTATTAATTCTCTTTTGCCTATTGCATTGTATTAATTATCTTTTTCTTGTAAACTCATCTTGTATAAATTCTCTCTTTTTCATTTCTCTTTACATTGTAAAGCACACATTGTTATTATTCTTTATAAAAAAAACCTCATGAAAGGAGAGTTGGGTCATTCGCTAATAAAACAGTTCGCTGATCAGAACGCTTAATTCCGCCTACAGTTCTTTTGTTAATATTAAAAAGAAAAACTTCTTTTTTTTGTTGAATCTTTTGGCCAACTTATAGAAAAGTATGCAGCATTATGCAGTTTATTTGGAATCTTTTAACTACACCATTCGTTGCAAGAAAAGTAAAGAAAACGCAAATGCTGATGCGATGTCACGCTTACCGACACCAGAGGAATACGGATCGATAGAGGAAGTGGATATCGTGGAAACGGAGTTGATTGATAACTTACCCATCATAGTGGACCGGTTAAGGGAGGAAACGGGAAAAGAGGAAGAAATTCGCCATCTAAGGGAGTGCTTGAAATACGGACGTTTGTGCGAGTCAAAAGAACGATTTGGAATCTCGCAAGCGGAATTCACCCTGCAGAAAGGCTGTATTCTACGGGGCATACGAGTCTATATTCCAAAAAGCCTTCGTAAAACCGTGTTAGAAGAGCTACATACGGGTCATTTTGGCATGTCAAAAATGAAGACTTTAGCACGTTTCTATTGCTGGTGGCCCCATATCGATGACGACATTGAAAGACTGATCATCAGCTGTGCTTCTTGTCAAAGGACGCGGCCAAATCCAAACGCAATACCAGTCCATCCCTGGGTGTCACCGAGCAAAGTGTTCGAGAGGGTTCACGTGGATTATGCAGGTCCGATTCATGGAAAATATCTATTTATCCTAGTTGACGCTTTAAGTAAATGGCCTGTGGTTCGTGTCGTTAGCAACATGACAGCGGAATCAACCATTGAAGAATGTCGAGAAATCTTTTCAACATTCGGAATACCACGTGTACTGGTGAGTGACCATGGAACGCAATTTAATTCCAAAGAATTCCAATTTTTTTTAAAGGCAAATGGCATAATTCATAAGCAAGGTGCTCCCTACCATCCAGCCACAAACGGGCAGGCGAAGAGGTTTGTGCAAACAGTAAAGAATAAGCTAAAGGCCTCCAACTGTCAGCCACAAACGATGAAAAGGAATCTGGCTAACATTTTACTTGCATATCGAAGGGCAATACATCCGACTACAGGGAAAAGCCCAGCTATGATTATGTTCGGACGACAAATCTCATCACGACTTGATTTGTTACTTCCCGAAAATAGCGTTGAGCTACAATCTCGCCATTTAACCAACATTCAATTTGTAGTGGGTGAAAGAGTGGCTGTTCGGGAGTACATTTCAGGCAACAAATGGCAATTTGGAGAAATCAGTGCCATTGTAGGTGCGGTACACTACGAAATAATCCTAGATGATGGACGTATTTGGAAGCGGCATGCAGACCAGATCAGAAAAGTAGGCCAGGAACTCGTCAGCGAGCCTCAAGACAAAGAAATTCCTCTGAAAGTTACCGATCCGGTCGAACAACCATCTGAAAAACGACCAGAACCAACCGCGGAACCGGAATCTTCAATGAATGAGGAAAGTCAGACACTGTGTACACCGATGCAAGAACTGAGCCAAAGTGCACCAGAAGTTAGACGTTCCAATCGTACACGGAAACCACCTGAAAGATTAACTTACGATAACTAAATTCCATTCATATTCAAACTTCTTTTTCACTGTTTTTATATCAAATAATGATTTCAAACAAACTAACTGTTAATCGTAAATCACATGATGTTTCCAAGAATGTTACCTTAAGTTCAATTAAGCTGGAGAGAGTGTTATATGCTTTACTATTTAGCTAGAACTGATTGTACCGTACCAGAAGACAGGGAATAAAGAAGAACGACTGCAAGTCAGTCAGCAATGAAACACGCGCCTATTCACTTCGTTCTAACAATACCCTTCCCGAAAACACTCACACAGTCCTACAATCCTACCTCTCTGAAAGGAAGTTCCAAATCAAATATGGAACACACACGACAAATGAATTTGACATTTCAGCAGGTGTACCTCAAGGTAGTGTCCTAGGGCCACTGCTATACCTGATTTACACGGCTGACCTGCCTGTATCCCCAGAACTCTTCACATCTACATTTGCAGATGATACAGCAATTTTGTTTGCACACAGCGATCCTGTGGTCGCCTCTCGAGTTTTTAATAATCATCTTCATACCGTTGAAGACTGGCTTGCGAACTGGAGAATAAAAGTAAATGAAAGTAAATGCACCCACATTACTTTCACGTTGCGTCGCGGAACTTGCGCCCCTATTATGCTTAATAACACTCATGTTCCACAAGCCAATGAAGTGAGGTATCTTGGCATTTACTTAGATCGCCGTCTCACATGGCGCAAGCATATTGAGGCTAAACGCACCCAAATGAAGCTGAGCGCCCAAAAACTGCACTGGCTTCTTAACAGTAAGTCACGATTGCGGCTCGAACACAAAGTGCTTCTTTACAACGCAACAATAAAGCCTATATGGACTTATTGTTCCCAGCTCTGGGGAAAAGCCAGTAACTCTTTAATAGACATTATCCAACGCTCACAGTCCAAAATTCTTCGGACTATAACTGGTGCTCCATGGTTTATAAAAAACGAAAACATACATAAAGACCTTTGTACTCCGATGGTTAAAAACGAGCTTATTTCATTAAGCCGCAAATATTGCACTCGGTTGTCCCAACATCCGAACCCACTAGCTAGAAATTTGTTGCTAACAAACAGTTCCTCAAGGCTAAAAAGGCGTGACTTGCCATCACTGTCTCACAACTAATCCCCCTTTAAATTTTTGTAAATTTTTGTAATAAAAAAATTCTCCTGGAAAAAATTCTACGGATTTCATCATACGGAACGGCAGCCCAGTTCACGCGATGGCGTGGACTGAAAGTCATATAATATTAATAAATATTTTTTGTTTTTAGTTTTGTTTTAGTTTTAGTTTTAAGATTCATTAACTTGTTGTTAGTTCATATGATATGAAGATGCAATAATAAAAACCCGTTAAAAAAAAAACACGCTCGTTTATAACATCTCTTAGAATTTATACCGACAGTCAGGCAGCTATAAAAGCTTTGTGCTCAGAACTTTTCCACTCAAAATTATTGGCAAGCTGTTAGCAAGAGCTTGCGAAACTTTCCAGCCTCACCAGTGTTACCCTGGTCTGGGTTCCGGGTCATTGTGGCATAGAGAGAAACAGGGGCGTGCGCAGAGAAAGAGTGCTCTGGTAGGGCTCATATTTTCTAGGGTGATATATTCAGCAATTATAAGACATTAGCAAAAAAAATATATTGGGGGGTTCTTGGAAGATAAGTGAGTTATGGACCAAAAACCAAAAAAATATGAAAAATTTATGACTTCCGATTTTCATGAAAATTTATTTATAGAATAAATGTGCAATTCTAAGTATTTACGCGCTGAATATATCACCCTAGAAAATATGAGCCCTACCAGAGCACTCTTTCTCTGCGCACGCTCCTGGAGGGATATGAAATGGCCGATACTCTGGCGAAACAGTGATCGTTGTCGGAAACTTCAGTAGATCATGCAGTGGCATGTAGCGTGTAGCATCCCAGCGGGAAATTGTGTAAGGCCTTAAAACGAGCATGATTTTAAGAACAATTACACAGGTCGACAAAAAAAGTCATGCCCTTTAAAGGAAACTATGCGATTCTTATGTATTTTGCTGCGCTGAGCACGAATCTGAAATCCTTTTTGATTTATAACGGCACAATTTTATTTTAACAGCGAACATAACCTCAAAATTCATGATATAAAAAATATGATATTCAGTTGGTGTAAATTTTTTGAACTTCAACTTTTTTTTGCTAGAATTCACTTCTCGAAGTGTCTCGAGTGTTTTCCTAGTTAAACGACATTTTTCCGAGCGATTTGGACCGAGAAACATAACCTCAAAAATACCACATATAGAAAATACAGCATCCCTTTGCTAAAAGTGATTTCCACTTTGAATGTTTTAGTTTAGTTTAGTTTAGTTTAGTGGGTTCAGTGGGTTTTCATGCGAAATCACAATAATTGCTTATAATTCTCATTTGGTTTATAAAATTGGACATATAAGATGTGTATACATCTTAGAACTCACGCCGTAATGGCAGGCAGAGTTAGAAGATTTATTACGAAGCAGGGGCTCGGAACCCCAGTTTCGGCGGCTGGTCAGGGTGAGCAAGCGGGCCCGCAGGCGTCGTCATCATGCGACCGCAGCTTCTCAGAGGTTGGCAACTTGGCTTTTGGGGAGTATAATGTTACAAGAAGAGATGAGTGTTGCGGCAGTCCGGATGTCATGGAATGTTCAAAGAATAAAAAATACTTCTGTGTTATGTGTGGTTAGTATAATCCCATGAAGAAATTGGAAACATTCTCAGATGTAATAACTGAAAATTACAGCAAATGTTTCAACGTAAGAGATGACCCTGCAAACAACCCTTGGGCCCCAAAAGTCATTTGCACTACTTGCAGAGCCCGATTGAGAGATTGGGTAAAAGGTACACGAAGACAAACCTATTCTTCGCCTACAAACTGGCGTGCCCCTGAAAATCACGATAGTGATTGCTACTTCTGCGTAAACATGCAAATACGAATAAATTTGAACAGCAGAAGATCTATGGAGCTTCAAGTATTTTCTTCTGTAACATCACCAGTAATAATTAATCAGGACAATGATTCACGCATGGTGGAAGATGATGAGGAAATTGTGGACAATGAAGAGGGACTAATGGATGATGATGGAAACGAAGAGGTCGATTCCGATCTCCCAAGTAGCTTGGATGACGACTTAAAATGTGCCCAGGTGAAACAAAAATTCTCTTCAAACTTCAATCAACTTGAACTGAATGACTTTGTGAGAGATTTGGGTTTGTCTAAGGAACAATCTGAACTGCTCGCTTCACGACTAAAGGAAAAACGATGTCTAGAAAAAGGGGTAAAAGGTACTTTTTTCAGGAATAGAGACAAGCCTTTGCGAAAACACTTTGACCGGGAAAAGTCCTTGGTGTATTGTAAGGATGTGGACGGTCTATTCAGCGAGTTCGGGATTGAACATGACCCTAATCAGTGGCGCTTATTCATTGATTCTTCAACGAGGAGCCTAAAAACAGTTATACTGCATAATGGAAATGATTTCGCATCCATCCCTTTGGCACATTCGAGGATATTAAGCGAAAATTACTTTAATATGGAGTTCTTGCTCCGTAAAATTAATTACCCAAAATATAATTGGAGGATTTTGCACGGATTTGAAAGTCGTAACACTTCTGTTGGGACAACAAAGTGGTTTCACGAAATATCCGTGCTTCTTTTGTGAATGGGACAGCAGAGCGCGTGAAAAACATTATTATATGAAAATGTGGAAATCGCGGGATAGTTTGGTTGTGGGGAGCAAAAATATTGTGCAAAGCAATTTGGTGGACCCGGCAAAAATACTATTGCCGCCACTCCATATAAAGCTAGGTTTAATAAAACAGCTCGTCAAGGCCCTTAAGAAGAGAAACAGTGACTCTTTTCAATACCTATACACAAAGTTCCCGAAAATTTCCGAAGCTAAAATTAACGAGGGGATTTTTAATGGTCCACAAATAAGGGAACTGATTAAGGATATAGAATTCCCGAGGAAGATGGGCGGGGATGAGAAAAAGGCGTGGATGAGTTTTGTTGATGTTTGTGAGAAGTTTCTTGGGAACAACAAAGATCCAAATTACAAAAAAATTTTTAGAGGAATTGATCAAGAATTACGAAATTATAGGGTGTTTGATGAGCCTCAAGGTTCACTTTTTGGATTCTCATTTAGACAATTTTCCAGAAAATCTGGGAGATTATAGTGAGGAGCAGGGGGAAAGGTTCCATCAGGATATCAAAGAAATGGAGAGACGTTATCAAGGTGTTTGGGACATAAACATGTTGGCCGATTACTGCTGGAATCTGAAAAGGGATACTTCCGTGCAACACAAAAGAAAAGCCTTGAGGAAGAATTTCAACGAGAGATGCAGACCCAAGCGAATGCGCCAAAAATGAATTTTGAAAGTGAGATATAATGAGAGGCGAGGGGACTCACTCAAAATAAGCTGAGTTTAATCGCTAAGACGGTCTTTTGAGGTTACGTTTCTCAGCCCAAATCCATGTGGAAGGTACCTTCGGGGGAGGAAATACTACAAACAATACCAACTCTTCAAAATGTGCAGTTCCAACAGAAAATTCGCGGCTGAAATCACTTTTTGCAAGAGGACACTGAGTTTTCGATAACATGTATTTTTTAGGTTATGTTTCTCGGTCCAAATCGCTCGGAAAAATGTTGTTTAGCTAGGAAAACACTCGAGACACTTCGAGAAGTGAATTCTAGCAAATAAAAGTTGAAGTTCAAAAAATTTACACCAACTGAATATCATATTTTTTATATCATGAATTTTTAGGTTATGTTCGCTGTTAAAATAAAATTGAGCCGTTATAAATCAAAAAGGATTTCAGATTCGTGTTCAGCGCAGCAAAATACATAAGAATCGCATAGTTTCCTTTAAAGGGCATGACTTTTTTTTTTTTGTCGACCTGTGTTATTTAATATGACTTATTTTATTATTTTAAAAGAAAGGGAATAATATAAAATTTTGAACAGAAAGTACTGTGTCATCACTAAAACATAATTTTGTGCATTGAAAAGTAAGGCAAAATAGAAGATTATTTAAAAATTCGTGATTATAAATTACATTTAAAGGTAATGCAAAACGGAAGGCCTCACATCTCCTATGACATCGCCGTGTTAAAAATAATGTGTTATTCGATTTTTATAAGGCATATCAAAAATTTTTTTTTTGCCTTACTTACTTACTTACTATTAGCCTCGATCAAAGAGAGGATCTACAGAAACTTCATGGGTGTGGCACAGTTTTTCTTTTGTGCTAGTACACGCTAAAATATGAGCATGGCGAGTCGTCACTGGCGAATTCTATTTCTTTCCTTCGATAGAGCTCAAGCGAAACGGAGGTTTTTTGAAAATACATGTTGCCTAGCAGAATGGAAAAAAATTTTTTTATTTAGTAAACATAGCGAAATCCTTCAATCTGTAGTAAAATGCTTCGAAAATAAATTTGAAGGCCTAAGTGATATTCGAAACTTAATAAGACTTTTCGAAGAACCACTAAAATGTGACGCTACTAAATATGACATTGCACTACAAAATGAAATTTTAATGATGCAATCAGATTTGACAGTTCCAATTAACACAGGAATTAATTTTTGGAAAAATATTGACGAAGGAAAGTATGGTCAAACAAAGGAAGCTATGTACAAATTGCTGTCGATGTTTGGCACCACTTACTTGTGTGAAAGTTCCTTCTCCTACCTCAAACTAATTCAAACGCGTCATAGAAGTCAACTGTCAAATAAACACCTTCAGGATTTACTTCGCATCAAATACTACAAGAATGATATAGACCTCAATTACTTTGTCGAACATACCCCTTCTTCGCAGCATTAAATGACTTCATATACTTTTTCTTCATTTATTTCTTCATATATTTCATATTTTTTTAAATTTCCTTTCATTACTTTTCTTATACCTCTACATTTTTTTTCAGTCAGAAAAATTTGCACAAAATGTCAATGAAAATTGGTTTTTCAATTTGACGTACAAGTTTTTTTTCACTGTAAGCTTTTAAAAGCTTTCAACACATAGACACTTATGCGTATGTATCGTACCCTGACAACCTCTGATTTAAATCCCGTAAGTCTCAAAATCGGTTTTTTTTATATTTAAATGGATCAAAACGGCTGTTTCATGCTAATTGCAGCTTGTTAAAGTATAGATTTATTTTATCAACTGCCACTTCAACCTAACCTCACGTATCATCTGTGCTGAAATTTGACGAACCCCATTAAATTTCTACTCCTGCACAAATTTTTAAAATATTTTCCCCTATATGTAAAAAATGTATAAGGGTACAATTGAAAAATACTTGAGAGTAGTTTTTGGCTCATATCTCAACCTTTAGGCATTCAAGGTATGTACAACTATATACTTCTAGAGACTATTAGCAATCAATTGATATCAAATTTATTTATATCGGACTAACGGTTCTAAAGTTATTTTAAAATGACTTTTATTTCTGCCCAAAAAAATAAAAGTCACAATTTAAAGCTAGTACACAAAGGCAGCGGAATTTGACATTCCATATAAAAATGTATGGGACAATTCCGTCGCGGAATGCAAAGAAATTGAAACTCCAATTAATTCCTTCGGCTAGTACACAAGAGTGAAAAAAGAGCGGAGGAATTTGACATAGCGTTTTTTTTGTTTTAATTGTCAACAGATGGCGCTGAAGCGAATTTCTTCGCCATTTATTGGCCGAGTTGAATTAATTGCGAAGGTATTTTGACATTAGCAGCTGAATCCATCCGAAAATTATGGTGAACGGTTATACTGAGTTCGAATATTGAAATTATTACGCTTCAAACAGCTCATGTATTTGTATTCAAATTTACCGCCCTATGGTATCTGTCAATCTGACATTCCTTCGCGGAAATAAAATTTATTCAGCCTCAATTCCGCCAACGAATTCCGCTGCCTTTGTGTACTAGCTTTTAACAAGTAACAGGTTGGCTGATAAGTCCCCGGTCTGACACATAGATGGCGTCGCTAGTATTAAATGCATATTATTTTTATATAGTGGCAACCTTCAAATGATTCGTGTCAAAATTTGACGTCTGTAAGTCAATTAGTTTGTGAGATAGAGCGTCTTTTGTGAAGAAACTTTTGTTATTGTGAAAAAAATGGAAAAAAAGGAATTTCGTGTTTTGATAAATTACTGTTTTCTGAAGGGAAAAAATACAGTGGAAGCAAAAACTTGGGTTGATAATCAGTTTCCGGACTCTGCCCCAGGAAAATCAACAATAATTGATTGGTATGCAAAATTCAAGCGTGGTGAAATGAGCACGGAGGACGGTGAACGCAGTGGACGCCCGAAAGAGGTGGTTACCGACGAAAACATCAAAAAAATTCACAAAATGATTTTGAATGACCGTAAAATGAAGTTGATCGAGATAGCAGAGGCCTTAAAGATATCAAAGGAACGTGTTGGTCATATCATTCATCAATATTTGGATATGAAAAAGCTCTGTGCAAAATGGGTGCCGCGCGAGCTCACATTTGACCAAAAACAACAACGTGTTGATGATTCTGAGCGGTGTTTGCAGCTGTTAACTAGCAATACACCCGAGTTTTTGCGTCGATATGTGACAATGGATGAAACATGGCTCTATCACTACACTCCTAAGTCCAATCGACAGTCGGCTGAGTGGACAGCGATCGGTGAACCTTCTCCGAAGCGTGGAAAGACTCAAAAGTCCGCTGGCAAAGTAATGGCCACTGTTTTTTGGGATGGGCATGGAATAATTTTTATTGATTATCTTGAGAAGGGAAAAACCATCAACAGTGACTATTACATGTCGTTATTGGAGCGTTTGAAGGTCGAAATCGCGGCAAAACGGCCCCATATGAAGAAGAAAAAAGTGTTGTTCCACCAAGACAACGCACCGTGCCACAAGTCATTGAGAACGATGGCAAAAATTCATGAATTAGGCTTCGAATTGCTTCCCCACCCACCGTATTCTCCAGATCTGGCTCCCAGCGACTTTTTCTTGTTCTCAGACCTCAAAAGGATGCTTGCAGGGAAAAAATTTGGCTGCAATGAAGAGGTGATCGCCGAAACTGAGGCCTATTTTGAGGCAAAACCGAAGGAGTACTACCAAAATGGTATCAAAAAATTGGAAGGTCGTTATAATCGTTGTATCGCTCTTGAAGGGAACTATGTTGAATAATAAAAACGAATTTTGACAAAAAAATGTGTTTTTCTTTGTTAGACCGGGGACTTATCAGCCAACCTGTTATCATCTGACTGAAAAAATAAAAGTCAAAACTGATTTGTTAATTTTTTTCAAATAATATTTAAGCTCAAAAATAATTGTTTTTTCTTAACTTTTATTATAAAAGTCATAACTGGTACGGTCCCTGCTTCCCACATAAAACCCAAAGCATGTTCTCAAAAGCATTTGGGATCATAAAAGGCTAACCGAGTTTCAAATCAATAGTCAACCAATCCGAAAAAATTGTTCTGATGAGACCCCGAACGGCAGTTCGAAACGTAAGTCAGCCAAAATAGTCGCCTATGGATTTCTTTCTGATTCATCGTTTGAAAAACATTTTCACATTCATAAATAAATTATTCTTCTTCTGCTGAAAACAGAAAAGATAAAACCGAACAAGGGAATTCTATTGAAAGTAATTTTTTATTGAACATTTTTTAACCAATTTAAATCAGTGTTTTCGTTTTCTGACTTTAAGTCAACTTAAAAGTAGCCAGCTATTATTTAGTTACAAAGTCATGCAGGAACGGGCAATTGACTACTGCCTAGGACATCGCCACGTTAAAATAGTGAGTTGAAGCCAAGGAAAGAAGTCGATTATTCAACCAGTTGGGCTTTTTAAAAAGCTAACTTTAAATTACTTTAAAGTCGGTTCGGTTCCCTGCAGGGCTATTACAGGCATCTCCAAAATGGGAAAAGCATTTGTGTTAGTGAGCAAGAGAGCGAATGCGCTGAAAAACATTTCAACACTAATTGCATGCCCTCAATAAAATTTTCCATCTGAAAAAGGTCTACCATATTTGATAATATCATAAGAAATTAAGTTAGACAAGGACATTTTCAAATCATTTTGTTTTATTTTAGCTACTTTTACACTTGCTGTTTCTTCGATTCTTGAAATCCACAGTTTAAATTTTTGCAATACAGATTCTTTTTTATCTTTAAAAACCTTTTCCCTTTCCACGCCATGGATTTTATTGAACTCAGAATGTTGACTTTCAACATGTTTTCTTAAAAACGATTCATTCCTTGTTTTAAATGACTTCCCACATAAAACCCAAAGCATGTTCTCAAAAGCATTTGGGATCATAAAGTAGGCTTTGCATTCCATTTTGATAAAATATTTTTTAAGTGTTTTTTAAAAAAAAGTTGCGCAGATTCGCTCGAAGTGTTTTCGTCGGGCGATTGCTACCGACTAAAGAAAGAGCGTAAGGCATACGTGTGAAGTGAGCTCGAAATTTTGCTATGGCGTGGAGGTCTCTGACCTATTATGAAAATGCATGAGCTCTAACAATAATTCTATCAGGTAATCAAAACATTGTTTGGTTACTAAGGTTAACCTTTTTTTTTTTATGACGTACAGTAATTGCGGAATATTTTGGTAAATGGGATTTTCACTTTTTAGTAACAATTTAATTCAAAATCACTACATGATTTTTATTAATAAAACAATTCAAAAAAAAAAAAAACCAAACAGGAAGTTCTTATGAAAAAATAAGTAATTAAATAATGGAAGAAGATGTTAAAAAAAATTATGAAATTCTTCATTCATGTGCCTCCAATGTATGCTACATTACATTGTTCACTTGTTGTCATAGATTAATTTTTTTATATTATGAATTTTTACTTTTCTTCAAGACAACACGTCTTACTTATAACGATGTTGCACTTCAATTGAGAGACTTTATTTAAAAAATTTTAAACGTAGAGGATTTAATGGCAATTGCAGGTAGTTTCTGCGTTGAAAGAAAACATTAATGTCGAAAAAGTTCTGCAGCCGAAAGGAAAAAATTCCGAAAAGTTTATATAATAGGCTTGTTTTTTTTTTTTAGTATTTAGCAGGGTTCGGAAATCCGTTCTTTTCGATTCGTTCG
>JAIPUU010000551.1:0-32500 GCA_020466095.1 Chlorops oryzae
TTGTACAGGTTTTGGGCAAAAATTGAATTGATGGTCAAAACTGCAGTTATTGTGTGAAAAATAAACGCTCAAAGTCAAAAAATTCTGAAAAAAATTTTCAATTATTTTACTTTGGGAGCCATTTTGGTATGGAAAAGGTCCAATTAAGACATGCTTTTTAAATTTTTTTTTAAATCTTCGATCAATTTACTTCAAATCTGTGGCACATTTGTTATACCTTATTGCGGTTTAACCATCGAAAAAATGGGATTTAAAAACGAACTTCAACTTTTTTTATGTGATGAAATTCTTAAAATAGCAATCTTTGGCTTACAATGGCCAACCAGCAATTTCTTATTAAGACAAATTTGGTTTAAAATTATACGTACATACTTTTATTGGAAAAATTGGTAATTTTTTGCTGAGATTATTTAAATTGATTTTAAAAAAAGTTCAAGTTCGTTTTTAAATCCTATTTTTAATGAGGTTAAACCGCTAATAAGGTATAACAAATGTACCACAGATTTGAAGTAAATTGATCGAAGATTTTAAAAAAAATTAAAAAAGCATGTCTTAATTGGACCTTTTCCATACCAAAATGGCTCCCAAAGTAAAATAATTGAAAATTTTTCAGAATTTTTGACTTTGAGCGTTTATTTTTCACACAATAACTGCAGTTTTGACCATCAATTCAATTTTGCCCAAAAGCCTGTACAATTGGCTTTCAAACCGCATTACAATTTTTTTTCTACAGTAAGCCACTAGCGTGGGAGAATTGTTTTTCTGGACTTAGTGCCAGAAAACTTTAAGGCCCTATAACTCCTCAGGGGTGCATTGGGACCCCCCCTCCCATACGATTTTTTGTTCGTCGTGACCTCCCCTACCATCCTGTAAAAAAAAAAGCACTCACCTACGGGACACCCTGTATATATATATTATATAATATATTAATATATATATATATATATATATTATATATATATATATAATATATAATATATATTATATTTAATATTATATTATATTGTGTGTAAACACGTAGTTGCAAGTGCAAGTCATTGCATCGACTTGTTTATTTTTACAATCGCTGAATCAATTCAGTTCAGCGCCCTAAAAGAGCTTTTGAGTCAATTGCTAAGCATTGAGTGGTCAACATGCAACACCCGCTTCCTTTACTGCCTTCCTAACCAGTTTGATACCATTTTCGAATAAAAAAAAAATTATACTTTTTGCTAAAGTTTCAAGCTTGGTCAAGCTAAGCAATGCTAGGCATAGTTTTTTGCGGCTTTTCAGGCGAGGGGAAAAATATCGGAGTAGCTTAAGAAAACGCTTGTGTAACATGACAACGATGAATTGTTACAGGTACATAATTAGAAATGAATAAATTTTAATAGAAGTCGAAGTTTAAAAAAATTTATGTATGCGGAAAATTGTTTTAAAAGCATTTAAAACCAACCTCAAACCAATTTATTGTTATGTAAAGAAAATACTGCACATTTTATTGTAGGTACTGAAAAACCAAGTTTGATAACTATAGTTACCCCTGTAGAATCAACCTTCTATGTATGTATATATTTATGCTGCCACTTAGGCCTTATGCCGGGCCCGTTGTGATACACGAGTTGTTTTTCTTTGTTTGTGTAAGTGTATGTTTTTTATGTAGTGTAAACGCTAAATATGATTTCTTGAAAAAGCTGTGCTAGGTTTGGAACATTACACTCCGTTTCGCCTGTGCTGGGAATCGAATCTCGGACCCTGGACCAAGATCATAGCACGCATCCCCACGCTATCCCATAGACACAATCAACCCTCTAAATACTTCCCAAAAACAAAATAAATAATATATCTGAGAACATAAGGCGTGCTAGTAAAACAGTGGCTACGCCTTATTCATCTTTTATACAAACTACATATATGGTGTTAAAATTGACGTTTTTTTTTAAGTTTTTTGATTTCCGCCTCCATTGAAAGTTTGAAATTGGCATTTCCGGGAAAAGAAAATAAATTAGTTTATTTAAAAATTTTTTTCTTTACCTCTTCTGGCTATTAAATGGGTTCTATCCACCCTGGAACTTATATTTTCTTTTTGCGTTTTCAAGCCTATCCCGGGTTCGTCAGTGATATCCTTGGTAGGTCAGTGTTATTTATTTTGATAGTTCCTACTTCACATGTGAAGTCTGTTGTCATTATTCCGTTCAGATTTGTTAATACAGTAGAGTACGGATAAATGCAACACGTTTTTTGTTCGAATTCTTGGCACTTATGCTTTTCTTGCGTTAATCCGTGCAGGTTTTCATGGGATCTCATAAAAAAGGCTTCAAAGCACCTTGCACTTATGAGTTTTTGCATTTATTCGTCTTGCATTTATCCGTAGTTCACTGTATATACATAATTTATTTGAACCCACTTTCCATTCCCAAATTTTTTTCTTACTCTTTATCTTCGCTAACAGATATGTATGTATTTAGTATTTAATTTTTAATTTTAGTTTAATTAATTATTAAAAATAACAAAACACATTTTTACCATGAAATCTTGATTAATCACAAAAATAGTATTTATGACTAACAACCACTAACGTTTTCTGAGAACCTATCGATTCACACATAGATATGTATAGTTAAAACGTAGAAACTGACTTGTTCGAATGTGATTTAAACAAATTTTCGAATGTTGGGCAAAAGTTTTTACAAACAAAAATCTTATTTAATCAACTGAGCTTCCGCTTGTTAATTTCGAATTTTGAATTGTTAAACCAATATTCGGGCAGTGTAAACATTGAAATTTTGTTGTTATGCTACTGCCTCCCCACCTGTCGCAGAATCAGAAAAAAAAAGACGGAAGTGATTGGCGTGCACATTGATCTCGACAGGTCGTTACATAAAAAGAATTTGGTAACTTTGAACATTCATCGGGAAAATAAAAGCCTATGGAAATCCAAAAAACCGGTCCAACCGGAGTGATTACCCTAAAAAAAAAAAAAAATACAATTTTCTCAAAGAAACCTTTACAAATTTAGAAAACTTCCGATATGTCTCTTTCATGCAAAATGATGGACTGACAATTTTTCACTGATCAGTGATCACCTCAACGACGGAGGCTTTAGTTGGTTGGTGGGGCTGCCACCACGAGTGGCACACTCAGGCCTCACATGATCCCGCTGTGACACCACGAATAATGGGTAAGCAAAGACCTAAGCTGGGAGTTGAACCCCGCTTCGTAAGTTCGCATCTCAACAAACTACGGGACGGAGGCCGGCAAGACAGATGCTTACTTTATGAAAATATTAAATAGTCACCAATAAAGGTCGTCATCGTTTTTGGCTCCTTAAAATTTGACTTGTTTTTTTTTTAATTTTCCTTCCATGCAAACGCTGTAGCTGCTGCCTCTGTTTTTGAAGGAGTTAAACCAAATATGCGGCTTGGAAATTAAAATTTTGTTGGTGATTCGATAGTGGTTTTTGTGATTTTTTTTACATCCGTGGGTGCAGATGCGGATGCGGACTTAAAAATATAATATTGTGGAAGCGAATGCGGTTATGATTATTTTTAGGAAATAAACTTTGATCAAAATAAAAATGAGTAGATAATTACACAGCCCCACAAAAAAAGTGTCAGACCCAAGTTTCACTGTTATATAGTTATTAGCTTTGGGGTCACTGAATCTAAATCTTAGTTCCTATAACTGCATCGGGTCTACGTTTTGCTTTAAGGTTAAAAAATAGGCTCTAAAACCCAGCTCGAAAATACGTTTTTGGAGTTTACCCCACCTTAATCTGGAACCGAAGGAACAAAGTGGACCTCAAAATTGGATTCGGCGACTTCGAGAGCATATAAAACTCTGTTTAAAATTCCCTGGGTTCGACACATTTTTATATTTAATGCAAACTATTTCAAATTATTTGTGTAATATTTTCCAAACAACTTTGTTGACGTTCATTACTTTCAACTTCTAAGGTTATTTTTTATTTACAAGGACAGCAGACAAAATGACGGTGTGAAGGCCAACACATAATTGATATGAAGAAAGCCCATGATACAAGAAAACAAGATAGCGCCACTTCAGCCCGATGATGTCACAAATACAAAAAGAGAGCTTCGTTGTTGTTGCTTTGCATGTTAAGCCCAACGTCACAACTACACTTTAGCATTGGAAACAACAACAATGCGAATGCTACAAAATAGCGGTACCCGAAGTGGCGCTACCCGAGTAAAAATATTTGTATTTATTTTGCACGCCCAAACTGGGCCCAAATAATGAACAGTCTCGCGCCCAAATCGAGCCCGAACCGGGCATGGGTAGTGAACAAACGCGCCCAAAATCGAGCCCAATGCGCACCCAAATCAAGCCCAAAAAAATCAAAATGGACCCAATGCGCGCCCAAATTGAGTCCAAAAAAATCAAAATAAGAAACAATTTTCAAAAACCAGCCCAAAGTATATTATTATTATTATTATTATTATCCCACGCCACTCTCCCCCCCCGCATACCGCGCGAGACGGGGTCCATTTACACCGAGCACGACGGCAGGTTCGACTGCAAGTCGTATCGGCACTTTTTATACCCAGCGTAAGCGGGGTATATTAGTTTTGTGCAAATCTTGTAACAGGAGAACTAAGCTCCGGAGATATAGACATTATATATAAAATGATCAGGATCAAAAACTGAATCGATTTAGACATGTCCGTCTGTCCGTCCGTCCGTCCGTCTGTCCGTCTGTCCGTCTGTCCGTCCGTCCGTGGTCGGATCTCCTCCGAAACGGCTGGACCAATCAAGTCGAAATTTGGCACACAGGTATATCGGGATCCGAGTATGATCCTAAGTAAAAATGGGAAACATCCGCCCACTGCCACGCCCACAAATGAATAAATGTGTTTTCAGTAAAATGCTTGTAACTTGCGAACCACTCAACACATTCCATTGAATTTGGTGTACTGGTAACTACGAAAAGGGACATATCCTGGCAAAAAATGGACGCCGCCCTCCGTGAGCCACGCCCACAAATAAGCCCACAAATAAGGGCTTATCGTAACTTGTGAAGTAAAAGGCGTAGAAGGTTCAAATTCGCAGCATAGGTTGACCAAGGCGAATGAAAGGTATAGGAAAAAAATTTATATGGTCCGCCCACTTCCACGCCCACAAATGGAGATTTTTCGTAACTTCCGAATTAATAGGCGTAGACGCTTCAAATTCGCAACATAGGTTAACCAAGGCAAACGAAAGGTTATAGGGAAAAAATTTATGTGGCCCCGCCCACTGCCCGCCCACAAATGAAGATTTGTCGTAACTTCCGACGTAAAAGGCGTAGAAGCTTCAAATTCGCAACATGGGCTCACCAAGGCGAATGAAGGGTGTAGGGAAATAAATTTATGTGGCCCCCCACTGCCACGTCCACAAATAGAGAAGAAAAACATAGTGCACTCATAATGTCGGGACGCTGGGTATTTCAAAGTCGGGCTTGACCGACTTTGCTTTCTTACTTTGTTTGTTTTTGTTATTGCTATTATTATTATGTCTATTATTGTTATTGAATTTGAAGAAATTTTCTGGTTATGTTGCATGTTTTAAGGATTACTGCTTTTTGTATATTCGTGTGAATTCTGCTTGGTAGTTCTATTTTTTCTACGTATTTAATAAAATTTTTCGTTGTTAGCCCGTGACAGAGATAACAATCGGTACAATGTTACTCTGCTTTGTCTCCATATTTCCCTTATTTCGTCTGCTAGTGGTAGATATTTGGTGATTTTTTCTTGTTCTTTTTCGCAGATGTTTGTGTCATTGGGTATTGCGATGTCTATTATGAATGTGGTCCTCTGTACTTTGTCTATTAGTATTATATCTGGTCTATTGTTACCTATTCTCCTATCTGTGTGGATTTCGGTATCCAGTATATTTTGAAGTTTTGATTTTCTAGTATGTTTGCTGGTCTGTATCTGTAGTATGGGGTTTCCGTTTTCTATTAATTTATATTTTATTGCAATTTGCTGGTGTACAATTCCGGCTACTGTATTGTGTCTCTCGGTATATTTCTGTTCCTGCTAGGGCCCTGCATCCTCCTGTGATGTGCTCTATGGTCTCTCTGAACTGGTGGCACCTTCTGCATTCGTCAGTTTATAATTCTTCTTTCAGGATGTATTTTCTATAGTTTCTGGTAGCTATGACGCAGTCTTGGATCGCTAAAGCAAATCCCTTCAGTTTCTGGATATATCACACCCTTTTTAGCCATTTGTATGATAGTATCCGATCTATGTGTTGATTTTGCATTAGGTTGTAATGCCTTCCGTGTAGCTGTTTTCTGGACCAGCTTTCCTTCTTTTTCTGCGTTACAGTTCTGGATATATTTTCTTCAGTTGTGGCTATATTGTCTTTTAGATTGAGTGGTGTGTAGTTTGTGTCGGACTGGGTTATTGCATTGGTAGTGGTTGGTTTTTACTGTAAAAGTATTTTCTCCATGTTGTTTATTTGGCTTTGTGCAGTGTTTCTAGGTCCAGTAGGCCCCTCCCCCCCTCTGATCGTTTGATTGTTATTCGTTCCATGCATGCGTTTAGGGTGATGTTTTCTGAATTTTTGTAAGCATTGTCCGGGCTTTTCTATTGAGGCTCTCTTATTATTATTATTATTATTTTTATTATTATTATTATTATTATTATTATTATTATTATTATTATTTTTATTTTTTATTATTATTATTATTATTATTATTATATTATTAATTATTATTATTATTATTATTATTTTATTATTATTATTTTATTATTATCCCACGCCACTCCTCCCCCCCGCATACCGCGCGAGACGGGGTCCATTCACACCAGCACACGGCAGTTTCGGCTGCAAGTCGTATCGGCACTTTCTGTGTTCTGATTATTATTTAAGTTTATTTTAATTATGTGTAAGTTATTTTGATTGTCTAGCTATTGTTTGTTATTTAATTATCGAACTGCTTACGTCTCTGAATAAAATTTCCCGTGTAATACTACATGTTGATAAGACAACTGATTTTTGCATTTCGTATATTTTTCCGTCCATCCGCAATTCATGGAGACTTTGTAAGAGTGTTTTTGGAACCACTGCTGTGGCTGACATCACCACTGGCACCACTCTTGCTTCATCGATGTGGTATATTTTCTTCATTTCATCCACTAACATTGCATATTTATTTATTTTGTTAGCATAAGTTGATTGCATGTTTCGTGTTAGTGGGATAGCAACATCAATAAGCACTATTTTTTCCGGGCATTATCAATCCCACGTTATTGTCTGGTCTATTTGCTTGAAACCGCCAGATCGGTTCGGATTACTCGATCCCAATAAAGAATGTTGCTTTGGTTTTCTAAAACGGATTCTGGATCATACTTGTAATAAGGTACTTCCAACTCCTTTAATCCTAACTTGAGTGCTAAGGGTTTGGTGAATAATCTTAGCTAACTTGATCGTGCCTTTCCTTGTAATCCGTTCCAGCCAGTTGCGAACAACCACATAAAATATGTTCGATGGTCTCTGTGCAGGCGTCACATCTACGGCAACTGTCTGTATTTACATTCTGTCTCATTACGTACTTTACATAGTTCCTCGTTGCTATAACCCGATCCTGTATGGCTATCATGAACCCTTCGGTCTCTGAGTGTAGTTTCCCAAATTCGAAGCTCGAACATCAACTTCAGGACGAGCTAGCTCGCGTGCATGTATTCCATGAATTTCTTTCGAATGCCATCTTTGTTGTCTCTGTTGTATAGTTGCGACATTCGGTGGCGTATCGAGCACTTCTACCGCAAGATTTAGAGGGGTGTAGTCTCGATCAGCCATCACCACAGCCCTTATTACTTCCGAGCGCTCTTCTTCATTAAAATATTTTCTAAGTGATAATATTTGCTTGTGATGTAGACACGCTAAATCGATCAAGCCCCGACCTCCACTTTCTCTTGGTAAGGAAATTCTTTTCTTACAACTCCTCGGGTGTTGCGACCGGTATTTGGTCATCTCGGTTCTAATCCTGATATCCATATTTTGGATATCAGTTTTGGGTCCATTTCACTAACCAAAGGTGTAGGTATAAAACAGGTATCGCCCACGTGTTTATTGCCTTGAACTTATTTCCACAATCAAGCTTCGATTTAAGGATTTTTCTTAACCGTTCTGCAAATATGGAGTTTACTTTGTCTTTTATTTTTTGAACGCACAAGCCTCTCAATTGCAGGAATCCCAAATACTTATAGTTTTCTTCATTTTGTAGGTTCTCGATTATCTCATTGTCGTCTAATTTGTATGCCATATCCATGTCAACAACTCTTCCTTTAATCAAATGTAACAATCTTACACTTGTCAAGTCCAAACTCTAAATTTATGCCTCTACTAAATTTATGCACTATATCCAACATTCTTGCTAGTTTTTCTCGGCTAGCAGCGTACAATTTAATATCGTCGATATATAGGAGGTGGTTTAAATATATTCCACCATCTGATGTTTTTAGTTGGAAACCTACATTCCTTGCTACATTGTTTAGTTGCTTGCTTAATATATTTTAATCCTAGGCAAAACCAAAAGCGGGCTTAATGCGTCTCCTTGAAAAATACCACACCTTATGGGTATGGGATCACTTAAATCCGAATTAATTCTTAGTTTTACATTCCATCTCGGCATAACAGTCTCCATTAAATTGTATGATTTTCGGGTCGACCTTATAAAGTTCTAGTATATAGAGCAAATATGCGTGCGGCATCGAATCGAAGGCCTTCCTGTAGTCTATGTAAGCCATGCTAAGGTTTCTATTTCCAGCCTTTGCCTGATTTACAACCACGCTGTCTATGGTTACTTGGTCCTTAACATCCTGTGAGCCCTCTGACATCCTTTCTGCTCGTTTGATATTATTTGATTAACTGAGCAATGGTCGTAAATTCTATTTGCAAAGATCTTCGTTAATGTTTTATATAACACGGAGAGGCAGGTTATGGGTCTGTATGACGATGGAGCCGACGCATCATCTGATTTTGGCAACATAAATGTTGTTCCCCGGAGCATGAAACTCGGCACGCTTGTGGGCTGGTTGCAAGAAATTTGTGTTAGCACCTAGCTAGATGCTGGGTGAACAGCATGAAACTTTTTCAACCATACGTTTTGTATTTTATCCGGACCGGCCGCTTTCCAGTTCTGAAGTTTGTCTGTTGCATTCTTAACTTCTTCCTCAGTTATATCTCCTGCAACCATGGACCTCAAGCTCTCGTTTTCACGTGTCTCATTATTGAATTAGGATGTTGCTTCTATCAAAGGATTTATCAACACCCCATATGGAAGCCCAGAAGCTACGCATCTCTGCCATAGGTGGAGAGGGTTGTTCATTCGGTTGCTTATTTTCAAGCTTTCGGTAAAACAGTTTTTGGTTCGTTGAGAAACAACTTGTTCTGTTGTATTCTATCTCGGCTCTCTCTGTACCGCGCCAACCTTTTACTGTAAACGGCCAACGCTTGGCGTTTGTCATCCTTTATTTCCAAAAATTTTGCCTGAGTTAGATCTTCGATATTAACCGGGCTGAATAGTTTTTTCATTTGAGCCACTAATTGCCTTGAACGCGCTCCCTGTTGGTAGGCTGTGAGCCTGCCCATATCTTTCCTCAACTGCTCAATTTTGTCCGTCAATCGTTTTTCCCACTGCGGAACATTTCTGCTTGATCTCTGGTTGCCATTTGTATTCCTCGAGGTGACCTTATATCCAATTTCTTCAGCGATGCTGATTGCACCGGCATATATAATGTGACTCAAATTTTCAAGGTCCGGCCTCATGGACAAGTATTCAGGCAGAACGTATGCATTCACTAATGCGGCACATCTGCCTACTGCTTGATATGGATGGAGTTTTGGCAAAGGCGCCCGTTCTTCTACTTCTGTGGCTCTGGTGCGTGCCAAATGTATGGCAAACAGTCTTTTCATTCGTTGAACAGTTTCACTATCTTCTGGTAGCTCACGATTTCCATTTTCCGATTCTATATTATTTCGCCGTAACCCGGTGCCGGTTGCTACATTTTCTTCCCGTTCTGTACTCCTGCTTACCGTTTCTATGGCATAGTTTCTATTCTCTCGTGTATGCGATTGTGCTTGCAAATTTTCGTCTTGGTAGCCCCCACTTGTCTGTACAACTGACCCGAGTTCTGATTCTGGCTGCGCAGAGTTATCCCTTCCACTATCAGTTTCTGCTGTATGGTGTGCACGCGATCTGAGAAATTCAATTACGTTCGATCTTATTTCACCACATTCGATATCCGACAATAGTTTTCGGGTAACTATTGCCCTTCTCCTGTCAGCAATGTTCTGTGCCGTTAATCTTTGCATTTGAGGGTAGTCTTGGAGAAATAACTCCCTCATTTCAGTTCTGAAAGCAATTCGAATAGTTTCGTTTTTTGTTGCAATATAGTAAGCGCGCATTATACTTTTATTCATATCCGTAGTCCATTTGACGCGCTGTCTTGGTAACCCCGCATTTGTGGTTGGCACCTCATTAAGGGCCAAAACACTTAGTGCGGAGGAGGAAGTTTGGAAATTTTCCGGTCTATTGCTGGGATTTATCATATTCCTTGGTATGTTTGCAAATTCGTCAACTGGATCGGGCGTTTCGTTCCCGCGTCGTCCCCGATCATGACGACGCTCGTCCGAGGCTTCATTTGTTCTATTTGGAACCCATGATCACGTTTGATGGATGGTTGGCCCATTCAAACGGCTGACTCGGGCAAGCGGGTGCGTCAAACCCGTCACTTCTTTTAAGACGTGCCCTGCTTAATTGGTTTAAAGTTTTCCGTCTTCTTTTCAGGGGATGTTGCGTCTCTTCTCCCCCTAATTCCTGGGACGCAGAGGGTGTTGTTCCGCCAACCAGGGCGTGTTCAGTTTTGGTCCACGAGCGGTATTTTATTTCCCGCCTGTCCTGCACTAAATGTGCCGAACGTTCCCCAATCCGCCACCTGGGGACGCGCCCGATGGGGGACGAATTACCCCGCACGGGTTATTATTATTATTATTATTATTATTATTATTATTATTATTATTATTATTATTATTATTATTATTATTATTTATTATTATTATTATTATTATTATTAAGGGGTAATTTAGTAAGAAAAACTTTTAAAATGATTTTAAAATACATAAATGTAAAAATATGTGATAAGTAAGAGGTTGGTATTTTGGTCATAAGTTTTTTTTGGCTATTTTAGCTTTTTCGGTTTCATATTTTCCCATTTAAAAAAAAAAACTCATGGCAGCGCTGTGTTCGCTAAAATGTAATGCTCGAATTCGTCATCGATTATTCGCAAGCATAGAATCTAAAGGGCACCCTTATGCAGGGTACACATGAGCACATGGGGACGCAAAAAAAATATGATTCTAAAAAACTCACACGCAACAATCGTGGTTTTTACTTCGTGCATATATACCGAAATTATATAAAACACATATCATTCCTTCACATTTTATGCGGCAAAGGGGGCGATATATCCCCTTTATGCCCCCCCCCCCCTTACTACGCCACTGTGGGGGTACATTCGAATTGCCACATAATAAGCAACGTTTTTGAGACTTGCACGTGTTAGTGGAGTGACCAATACGTCTACATTTATGACACTGCTTTAGGGTTGGGATATAGATGTCAATACGAACAAATGTGTTGTCAATTATAATTGACTTGGGGCAGCAGCTTCCAGAAAGCCAATTTTAATGGTGCAGTAGGCAGAAAATCAATGGAGTCATTTATTTTTTCTTAAACCATGTACCGACAGGATTTTAATATCTAATTTAGCGTCCTAATTGTTTCAGATTCAGTGTATTCCAAAGGAATGCAACGTGCAACTCCATATGAGAACGTAAGTGGAAGATGGATAAAATCCACTATATCGATAGTTTTAATGGCAGGATTGGAAACACATTCGTTAGCATCCCAAACCTTATCGAAAAAAATTTTGAATAAAAATTTACCTACAGAGTAAACGGTAGTGATTTTACTGACCTTGCACTCGGTAAGCATCCTTTTCAGATAGAGACCATTGCGATCCCTTTTGTTTTTTAGAGCTTCACAGTTAGAAGTATCGAACAGAACAAAAAGATAACCCAAGAAAGAGCTAGGGAAGACCGAAGTCTTTGTAAGGGAATCAGTCTTATTGGAAATATTAGAGTTGTCAGAGGAGGGAGTATTTGGCAAGCCACTGTGACCATTTAGATGATTTTGTGAGGTAGATACTGGAGAGGAAGAAGGAGCGGAGCTAGAAGCTCCTAAAGTATTAGCAGCGTATTGAGTTTGATAAGGCATATTCCATGAGATCAATGTTTGGAGATAGATAAACAAGATTGGCTTCATCCTCCCTGGAAGGAGAATGCACATTGATTTTAATTTTCTTAGCAGGATCATTACACGAACCAATCCTGACTAGATAGACCTTTGAACTTATTTCCTTTTCTGACCTGCTCTCTCTTTTCAACAAAACAGTTGAAGTCAGACACAGGCACCGTTAGGCCGCCATTTTTAAAACGGGACTTCATAGCGTCCTTACGAACGGACTTTACCTTTCTCTGTTTCGGCAGAGTGATTAGCAGAAAGACAATCGAACAAAGAAAAAAGAAAGACTTGATTACTTACAAAGAATTCCGCAAGGCGTTTAGCAGATGTTTGAAAAAATAAGGAGCTGGTAGCTGGAGACAAAAAGTCTTTTATTTTTTTTACTTTAGGTTTTTTAATGAACGGAAAACTTACACAAGGCGTCTTATCACGACCGAACTCCACAGGCGAATGTAGCCTATATGCCTTAAAAACTAACCTAATTTGGAATTCAAAGTTTTGGCACTTTTAGGGCATTTAAGGACTGTTTTACCTATTTTCGACCTAAAATATTCTTTAAAGACACATTGACTTTTAAGCCGTAACATAGGTTCAATTAATGTTATTTCGACCTTTTTCAACTTACTTTTAAGTAAGGACATTATTAAGGCAGTAATTTGGTCAAAAATAGGTAAAATATAACCAAAATAGGTCGAATGGCTGGTCATATTTCCTTATTTTGCTTGTTGGGAAGCTTCTATGGGAAGAAAATATCAGGGAGAGAGCGAGAAATTCATTATGCGCCCTATACTGCTGTAAAAGAGCAATAGGCGCAAAATGGGGTTCGACCCCGAAGTCTTTACTGTGGCTGTACGTAGCAGTAGTAAAACCTGGGACCCTATTGCAGTTTTCGTAAACGCAAAAAACGCAACGCAATTCAACATTTTGCATTGAAATTTCAATACAACATTTTGAATTGCGTTGCGTTTGTTGCGTTTACGAAAACTGTAATAGGCCGCTGTTCTTCTCTACGGCTCAACCTTTTGGTGGCCAGTTACTGAGAAGTCCTCCTATCTGAAAGACCTGGTCAAGGTCGGGAGACAGTTCGCTCTATTGATAACAAGAGCGCTTAGGACCAATCCTACCAAGGCACTATATGCACTTCTATGTATGATTCCAACATCACTTCTGATCAAACATAAGGCAAAGATCGCCGCTGTACGATTAAACGCGATCTATCGTTGGTGTAGAACTGACATAAGTCACTCTCAAATCTTAACAAAAGATTCTAGTACGCTAACAAGCTTTCTCATTCGCGCGGGCTAGATTTATTATATCAACGTTCGATAAAATCGAACTATAGACGCCTCGTATGTATGTATGATAGCTATATAATCGCGAGAACAATTTGAAAATTTGAGAATATTGTTCATTTTTAAGATCATTTTAAAACCAAAAGGTATAAAAATAAAACTTTTTGGTATTGAAATTCAAATTTAATACTAAAAAGATTTAATTTTATACCGATTGGTTTTAATTTTAAACCTGTAGTTTTTACTGTGTAGAAAAATTTTTTTTGAGCGCTCGCTCTTTTCTCACTCACAAAGTCTCGCGGCCAATTTTGAACATCCCCAGCGGCGCACAGCTAAATGGGTTGCGGCTACATAATGCATTACAAACGTCATACACGCAATGGGTTAGCATCTCTTTAATTGTATGCAACGTTGTAATCGGGGAATTTTGACGGCTTCGTTTATTTTCATGCGTTCAAACTTCGGGAAGTGTTCGTCTTTTGTTCTTTCAGCTTTTGTTCGTTTTTTTGCGACTTGCCGCACATTAGAGGTCGAAAAATATAGATAGTGCCGCCACTCGATATTTCCGATACTTTGAGCAAAAACTATCGATAGTGTAGACTAATTCCTCGGTTTGATGATTTTTAAATTGCAAAAAAATATTTTATCCTTAACTTCCGTAGCGCTACAATTGTCACTACACTTCGAACTAATGAATTTACAATAATTTGTTCATACATGATGTTGAACTTAAATCACAATTAGAATATACAGCAGCATGTGTTTTTGAAATCATTTTTTCAATATTAGGGGTATTCACAAAGGCGTGTTAAAAACGTTGGAAAGTCGGAAAATCGGAAAATTGCGACTTTTTAAAAAATTTTTAAACTTTTTTTGTATCTTGCACAACTTTTTAAGTAGTTAAAATTTTCCGATTTTCCGACTTTCCTATTTTCCGACGCCTTTGTGAATACCCCTATTATTTTTGATTGTTTTTTTAGAATTATGCGATTTTATGTACCTTCCTTATCAAAGAAATCAAAGAACATCAAAGATTTCAACATTTAAGGCTACGGTGTTTAAAATTATGAATTGAAGAATATGTAAACTGATTTATGCCAAAGTGTGAATGCGGACCATTAAAAGAAAATAGAGAAATGCTAATTTCAAACGCAATATAACAATGTTAAATATATAAATTCAAGAAATTCATAGAAGACGATAGCAATAAATTAAAAGTGATCGGGAAATAGAAACTATCGATTCTATCGATAGATAAATGGATTGTGTTCCACCTCTACGACACACTTCAGCTGATTTTCGTCTCGTGCCGTGGTGGCAACCAATCAGCTCCAAGCGCATTTAAATAATATCCAAAACTGGTTATCCCGTTGGCGCATTAAAGTTAACGAACAAAAATCTTGTCACATTATGTTCACACTTAATAGAGGCGCCTCTCCTGACGCATTCCTAAATAACATTTGAATCCCTCAAGTTGAAGAAATAACATACCTCGGAGTTCATTTAGATAGAAGGCTGACCTGGCGCAAGCCTATCGAAGCGAAGCGGACTCAGATGAAACTTAAAGCAATTAGCTTGCACTGGCTAATGAATAGTCGTTCCCCCCTAAAACTAGATTATAAAATCCTGTTATATAATATAATTAAGTTATAAAGCCGATATGGACGTACGGCTTACAACTCTACGGAAACGCAAGTGCTTCAAATATAGATATTCTGCAAAAAGATCAGTCCAAAATCCTGAGATCTATTACAGGACCTCCATGGTTCATTAAAAATGAACACATCCAAAGAGATCTAAAGGTAGAGACGGTTAAATCAGAATTTATGAAAATCAAGCAAAAATATCGCCAAAAATTGAAATCTCATATAAATCTCCTCGCTAGAGAACTCGCAACTACATCCTCTCTTTCGCGATTAAAAAGAAAGGACCGACCGACTATCCAATTCGATCCTTAGAATTCCATTAACTTAAACACAGTGCATTGCTCTTGTGCTTCCTTACACTTCGGTAAAATAATACTCAAGTATTCCATTGCACGAACGCAATTTCTAAATACGTTTGTGCTTCCTTGCACTACGCTTGTGCTTCCTTGCACTTCGGTAAAATAATACTCAAAGCATTCCATTGCATGAACGCGATTCCTAAATACGTTTGTGCTTTTTTGCACTTTTCCGGTAAAATAATACGCAAAATCTCCAAGTCTATTCAGACTCAAAAGGCCATTTCACGGTCAAATCTTTGATCGAATTATTTACATGTGTCGGTGAAAAGTAGAGTCTATGTGCACACGGACTTTGGTTTTCGCTAGCACGTTTGAATGGTTTGTTCAGGGATTTGACAGTGAATTGGCCGTATTACGCCCAGGTTTCCTTATCTGAGGCTCGAACGAAAAAAGTAATTACATTTATATGCGTATTAATAATAATAATGCTACATATCATGTAATTAATTCCAAACTAGATTTAAGATTTTCCTACCTATTGATGAACTCATGTGTATGAGTTGATACCCGAACGATGCCGGGTGAACGAGAGAGCGGCATAGAAGCGTCAGTGAGTGTTTAGCCACGGGATAGTGAAGACGTGTTCGCGCATCATTTCAAATTGTCTTGTATTGAATTCTCTGTTTTTGTTGTTTTGTTAAAGAAGAGTATATGTTATTTTTTCTTTTATTAATTAAAGTTCATTATATTAAATTTCAATCAAACGCTTTAAAAGTTATTCATTACTCGGGTATTCCTTAAAGTTCAGAAGTGGGATGAAATTCGACGCCAACAAATTTAACGGTCGCAAATAATTTCATAACGCATAAAGGCTAAACACTCACATCGACATCGATTCTCTCAACGGTTCGAGAGAAAAGGCGACGAGAGTCCCAACGTATTAGAGACAGTCGTAAGACGAAGCGACGATTGCAACGACAACGGATCTCTCAACGTCTCGAGAGATACCAACGAAGCGAGAGTATCAACGTGTGGAATATTCTCGCAGCAACGGAAGACACTTCAACGACACTGACGCTTTCAAGGGTACGAGAGAATCAGAGCAGCGAAAGTCTAAACGTATAAGGGACTGGCATAGCAACGAAAGACGCTTCAACGATACTGATTCTGTCAAGGGTGAGAGAGAACTAGAGCAACGAACGTTTCAACGTATTAGAGACGAGCGTAGCAACGAAGAAAATAATAAAACGACAACGGTTCTCCGAACGATTCAAGAGAAATTAACGGAGCGAGATTTTCAACGGATAGAAGATTCTAGTAGCAACGAAGTCGCTTTGGCACAAGCGCAAAAGGAAAAAAAGAGGAAAAAAACTATTTTTTTCTTTTTCTTCGAATGGTTGGGAAAAAAACAAGGCGCTCAATGAAACGAAAGCGAGTAAGTCGATTCAAACGAAACGGCAACAACAACAACACCTTAAGCAGAAACAGTGTGAGATACGAGGGACGATCGGAAAAACTGAAAGACTTTCCAGTGGATTCAAACGTTTTTATGTTGGGTTGTGGCTGAAGAAAATATTTTGGACAATCGACATAGAATAGTAAAATGGCTTCAACGGTGTAATTGAGTTCATTGAAAGCGGATGAACTGAATAAGCAATTGGAGAGTCATGGAACGGTAATTGCGGGAAATAAGACAGCGAAGGTGAATAAGCTAACCGAGATTTATGGGAGTGAAGAAGTCGCAATGGAGGAGCTGCAGGCCATTAACGATAATTCAGCATTGATGGCTCAGTTTAGCGAGTTGAGGCAGATCGTGTCAGGACTAGCAACGTCAGTAAGAAATCTTGCGAGCAGCCAGAATGAGGTGGCGGCGCGTCAGTTGGAGTCGCTTGAGGAAATGAGTCGTGCGGAGCAAGAAGACTCTCTGGGGCACCTGGAACCAGTGAATAATCAAAGTGCACAAATGGTTCAGAATGTGAATCTAACACGACGCTGGACGACAAAAGGAGTTCATGAGATGATGGGCTTATTGCCAGACTTTGATCCAATACAGGGAGGGCTCACCTCGGGGCATATATATTGAAAGACCCACCCAACTTCGACGATCATACGGATGGAACGAAGAGGAAACTCTGATGGCAGTGCAATTGAAGCTCAAAGGAGTGGCGAAGGATTGGCTAGACTCACAACCGGTCTTTCCGCAGTGGGCTGATTTTGTAAGAGCGTTCCGTGCAGATTTCCTCGAAACCATACTGGCAGCAGAGATTCACCGGGAGGTGGCTAGACGACGGCGAAGGTCAAATGAAGGGTTCAAGGAATATTACTATGCGATGCTCAATCTGGGACGACGAGGTAAAATGGACGAAGCCGCGATCAATTCTTATGTAATTGCAAGTCTCAACGATGCAACTCTGTCGAGGGTGTTGACGGCGCACAGTGGTTCAGAATATCAGTGGGTCGGCCAAAAATGCCTAATATCGATGTCCAAATATGCAAAATCGTGGTATGCTACTTGAATCAGAATACCTTAAGGGTAAGATTCCCAAAGTTTTAGTTTAATTGTCTAATAATTGTGGGCGTGGCTGATTAACAAACTTTGCACTTTTCGATTTCCTTAAAAATATATTCAAAATGATATATTTAGCGTATTTTAGTAGCTCATATCTTACACAAAGATGGCTGCATTAACATAAGTTTTTTTATAATAAATTTGTAACACGTGCCATTTCATAGAATTTATTTAGTAATATTATGCAGTAAGCAAAAAGTGTTTTTATAATAATTTTTCAAATACTCTCATTTTACATACTTTTCTAACTTTGCAAGAGTAGAACTTTTTTGCATCAAAAAGCATCAAAACAAAACTATTTTTATTTGAAAGCCAAAGCAATATTATTTTCAAAAATGTATACTTTATTGCCAACAACTGCCCACATCATAGCGAAGTTTGCCATTATGCATAAAAAGAGGTGGCATTCCGCATACATGATTTTCTTTTCTTTCGGTTTAATTACCCACCCAAGCACACAAAATAAAAAAGTGTCCTCTTTCAGAAATGTGACGTTTTCTTCTCTACGTTTTTTGTGGTGCTGGGCACGAATATGAAGTCAGATTTCACCTTTCACCCTCGGATTTCAACCCAGCACCCCCCACCAACCAGTGGGGGTGAAGTGTCTAGAATATCTAAAAAGAGAAGTTACCTATCCCGCTCTACGCTTTCGGGTAATTGCCTTGAACAAAATGTATTACTCATTGTCAACATTCACCCACGTTACATCGAAAAATTACTTGAATTGCTTTACATAGAATTTTAAAAGGGATTTTTTCTACGTGAAAAGCAAGTATTTAAGCTGTGGGAAACATGTACGGTAACAGGGTTGCATACAATGTCTTGTATCGTTCTTGCGTTTTCTGTGTTTCTATAATTCTCATATTGTCTATAATTTTCTTCATATATAGTTCATTTCATAATATTACCTACTCTTCGTTCGCCTTTAATTCTTGTACTTTCTCATACGTATGCTTATAAGCAGTTTTTCGCACAGCGGTGGTTGCAATTTCATAATGAATGAGCTTTCTTATAAAAATCTTTGCGACATTTATTTTATCAACAAACAAGATAAGAATGTTTTAGATTTTGTAAAAGCGAAATCTAAAATTCTTAGTCTTTCAGAGAACGAAGCAGTTAAAAAACAAAAACATTTTTCATTAATTTAAAAAAACGCTATGAAAAACTAAATTGTTCAAAGGATTTACTTTTTGAACGTTGCGCAAAATGGTTAGAAGGCAGTTTAGTTTATGAAAAAAAAAAATGTTAATATTCTTAAAAAAAGGAACCGAGGAGACCATCGAAACCTTTGCAAGAATGTAGTAAACGCTCCAAAAGGCGTAAGCTTCAAAAGCTAAATACAGATGTTGGAAAGGAAAATGTAAAAAATGCCTATTTACATCAAGTAAGGTGGGAAGGTTCGTTTTCCAAAGCAAATCTCCTATATGAAACTGGGGAGTCAAGTAATAATTTGAAAAAATCTTCCGCAAAAAAAGAATTGCCCCTTGCACAAAAGTTTAGTAATGAGGAAGCTCTAGCTTTGTTTATCGATTTAAAGCTTTCAAAACATCAATACAATCGATTGAGAATCACAGCTTTGGAAAAGGGAGTCGATTTGTATCCTTCTTACCATGATATATTGAGTGCAAAAAAGGCATGCTATCCATTTGAAGGTGATATTCTTATAAATTCAAAGTCTGCAGAAGTGAAACTACAGTCACTTTTAGACCACACAGCTACAAGATTGTTTTCTTCTTTTGAAGATGCTGTTTCTAGCGAAATTCCGGAGAATGGTGAAGTCGTTTTAATATGCAAATGGGGATGTGATGGTTCTTCAGGACAAAAAGAATACAAGCAAGTGATTGAAGACAATGTTAGAGATTGTGAGAACGTTTGAGAGTGTTACAAAATGAAGGTTACATTGACATTTGGAAAAATTCAACTCCTTGTTCCACCAAACTCTGTAGACCTATCAAGTTCGAATTTCATAAAGAAACAAAAGAGTTTATTCAATCTGAAGTTGATTCAATAAAAAGGCAAATTTGTGATTTGAAACCAACAGAAATTATTGCAGGCGATCGTATTTTTAAAGTCAAATATGAGCTTTTTCTAACAATGATTGATGGAAAGGTGTGCCAATCAATTACCAAAACAAAATCATCTTCCTCATGTGTTGTATGCCAACAGCTTCCAAGTCTGCTAAATCAAACTCCTGATCCAAAATCGACTAATGTGGAAAGCTTAGAATTTGGTTTAACACCTCTTCATTCGAAAATTCGTTTAATGGAGTTTGTTTTAAAAATAGCTTACGATTTAGAATTCGGCAAGAGCGAAACTGTTAGGCAAAATGGCAACAAAGAAAAAAGATTAAGTGCTAAAAGACGAATACAGGAAGGTTTTAAGAAAAAAGGCCTTATAATTGATCAGCCAAAGCAAGGTGATGGTAATTCAAATGACGGCAATACAGCTAGGCGCTTTTTCGAGAATCCTTTATTAACGGCAGAAATAACTGGTGTTCATTTTGAAATTATTAAGAGATTCAGAACTATATCTGAAGTTATTTCCTGCAACGAAATGGTTGACCCAAATAAATTTGAAAGTTTTGCTCATGAAACTATAAAGATTTATACTGAAAATTATGGATGGAGAAAAATTACTCCCAGTGTACATAAAATATTTTATCATGGGAAAGAAATAATAGCAAATTACGAAAAGTACCACATTCCCATAGGAGACTTGTCAGAGGAGGCCCAAGAACGAAGAAATAAGGAATACAGATATTTTCGAGAGCATAATACCCGGAAAATGTCTCGTGAAGGTACAAACGAGGATTTGTTCCACATGATGCTCTGCTCATCTGATCCATACATCTCAAGTCTTCGTTATCAATGGAAAGTTTCAAAACAGCAATTAAGCGATGAAGTACAAAATCTCCTACTATAGAAACATTTTGCTATACAATGGGGATATTTTGCCCTACGTTCAAGATTGAAATGTTTAACCCAGTGATTCTTGTTTCTATGCCCTCTACAGAGGGTATATTGCACTTGTTTGTCCTATTGTTACGTTCATAACTAATCCGAAAAAGATCATACAAAATTTATACAGAAATATACCAGCATTATCAGGAATCCGCACGCACTTTAATTTTAACGTCTTGTGAAAGTATATTTTATATCTAATTTAAGTATATATTTATATCTAATTTAAACTCCTTTCAGAGGCTCCTAAGTGGTGAAAGTGTGTGTCTCGGTGGTAAAACTATTCCTATATAGCCATTTTTTTTTATTTCTTCAAAGTAAAAAACATTTTTCATCAATTTTGTTGGTTCACATTTATAAATTCAACTTAATTCCGAACAATTTTTATTTTTAAATTTTATAGTTATTTCATCCAAACTTTAGCTTATGCAATCTTTCTAAGAATATATCCAACAAAACTACAGGATCTAAGCTTTGCAACAAAAAAAAATTATTGAATTATGTCAACGCAGTCAAAAGTTACAGATTTTTGACCGACCGCATCTCGGTCTGAACCACTGTGCGGCGATGAATTTGAAGACGAATAATGATCTACTTCGGTCACTGGAAAATCTATCAGGGAACACATCTAACACAAAGGGCGATGTCGGTAATAAACCAACCGATGGTCATCAAGCAAAGACCGATGGTAAGGAGAAGAAACTCATCAAATGTTACAACTGCAACCAATTTGGGCATATCTCGGTAAAGTGCCCAAAGCCTCTAAAACGACCCAAATGTGCAAAATGCAACAAAGTTGGTCACGAGGCGAAGGACTGTCGTAAAGGTGCAATGGTTTCTACGGTTTGCGAGAAACAGGAAGAATCTATTCAACCGATGATCAAGAAAATCCTGATTGCTGGAACGGAAGTAGAAGCCTTCATTGATACGGGTAGTGTCTACTCGCTTGTATCGGAGACAATTTTACGGGAAATAGAGCGGAAACCGGCGAACAAGCAGCTAATGGGATCTGGCGGTTCCGTAGTTGAGGTTAAAGAGAAGATCGAGACGAAGGTGACTATCGATGGACAGGAAATGAAGGCCATTTTCCATATCGTGCCAGAGAAAGAGATGCAATACGAGGCATTGATAGGAAGGGATATTTTGTGCAGAGAGAAATTACGTTTCGTGGTTGACGACGGTATTATTCGCATGATGACGTGTCCTAAAAGCGAAGCAGAAATCCAAACCATAAGAGAGAAGGATGTGGATCTGGAAAAGCTCCTGGAGGAATTTCCGGATTGTTTTGCTGAAAATATCAACGAATTGGGTCGATGCACGACGAACAAAATGTCTATAACTGTAACAACGGATAAGCCAATAATTGGAAAACGTTATGAGGTACCCTTTCCAAGACGTAAACACCTTTCGAAGATTTTGGAGAATCTTCTCAAGAACAATATTATAAGGAAAAGTTCATCACCACATGCGGCTTCGGTGCTTTTGGTTAACAAAAGTAATGGCGAAAGTCGAATGTGCGTCGATTATCGGGCTCTCAACGAGGTAACAGTAAAAAAGCAGTACATGATGCCCGTGGTCTTGGAGCAGCTGTCACAATTGGGAGGCAGTAAAGTGTTTACAACGTTGGACATGACTTCCGGGTATTACCAGATTCCAATAGAGGAAGAATCTAAGAAGTTTACAACGTTCCTGACTCATGAGGGACTCTTTGAGCACAGTGTCATGCCATTTGCATTGGTAAACGCACCAATGGTATTTCAGGAGAGAATTTTTGGAGACGTTGCGACAGACGGGCTTAAAGTTGCGACCATCCAAATGCACTTTTCTAAGGTCATCGGTAACATTCTTGGGCCATCTTATAACGCAAGACGGAATACGGCCGGGAGCGGAGAAGACAAAGTGCATTCACGAGTTCGCACAACCAACGAACGTAACGATGGTACGTCAATTTCTAAGTCTGACGGGTTTCTTCCGAAAATTCGTCAGGCAGTACAGTAGTATCGCTCTCCCGTTGACGAAGCTTTTAAAAAAGACATCCGATTTTGTTTGGGAAGATCCGCAGGAGAATGCATTCTTAATGCTGAAAGAAGCTATAACGTCGGAGCCGGTATTGGCGATCTACAAACCAGAAAAGCAGCATGAAGTGCATACCGATGCATGCGCAACAGGGTTGGCTGGAGTGCTGCTTCAACACGAAACCGACAGCGATTTAAAGCCGGTATTTTTCTATAGCAGACAGTGCAGCGAAGCTGAGCAAAAGTATGCGAGCCACGAGCTTGAGGTTTAAGCCATCGTGGAAACGCTTCAACGTTACAAAATATTCCTCTTGGGAAAGCGATTAATGGTAGTTACGGACTGTAACGCAGTGGTAACAACAAAGGCAACGACAACTCTTTTGCCACGGGTGGCACGCTGCACATAACGGTATTTTGATAATCTAGGCGGCCAAAACTATTTTAACGTTTTCTATAGTCTTTAATACTTTTATTCATCATCATTCAGACAATTGACTTATTTTTATTGAACTATTATACTATTAACCCTTAAATGCCCGTGGTACAGATACTATTAACCCTTAAATGCCCGTGGTACAGATAGAAAATGAATTTTATTTGGGCATTGATAGGTTAAATTATACAAAGTAGACATCATTATTAATTTTTAAATTATTTATTTATCAAGTAAATAAAATACATTATTTGCATTTATTATTAAATTACAAATTTTAATTATCTGAAGAATCAGATTCGTTAGGTTGGGCTGGAATGAGTAAACTTAACGTTTCAGGTAAATATGATTTTAATTTCCTCTTTTCACATTTCTCGTGCTGCTAAATAGAGGGTCTGAACTTAAAAAAAGGCGATTAAAAATGTCTCTATTGCAGTTTTCTCGGGAAAATTTTCTTGCGAAGTCTTGACGGTAAGATCTTAAATGTTTATTTCTTGCTTCTGCAGCCTCCTCCGAAAGTTGCCCAATAGGCACCAAAGAATTTTTTATGATTAATGCACCATGCACAAGTATTTTGTGCATTGTTGGTGTCATCGGGTGCCATGGGTATAATTCAACGTACAACTGAGCTGTGTCAAATGCATATTTATCATACTTCTCCGAGTCCACGTTATGTCCGCATGAAATTGTTTCCAATATGACTTTTGATCGATAAATGAGCTCATAGTTGATTCCGGTTATTTCAGCAGCTAACTTTGGATCTTCGAAAAATCTCCTGCTAGTGTTACCATCATTCGTGTTTCCAAAGTTAGCTTTTGGCATATCAACAAGCAAGCCAGTCTCGTTGCGGAATCTCCGTTGGATTTCAAGTTTCCTGTCTTTCTCGAGCGTTTTTTCCGCTTCTGTCTTACTTTCTCTGTATTTTCGAACAGGCAACTTATAGGCAAGATGGAGAATACTCTCAAAGAGTCTTATCCTGGCGTGCAAAACAGATAAACCAAACTCAAGGCATTTGTGGTTAATATCGTGCTGTAGATGCAGCTGATTAAAATCTTTGGATGTAGCGCCACATATATAGCACTTACTGGTAGAAGTTGTGCCAGAAGCAGCATTGCACACTTTGCCATCTACCATTGTCATGACGAAAACGTGACCGACTTTAAAGGTTAAACCATTTAATTCTAAATCCGTAGCTGACAGAGATTTCAAAGATTTAGTTACGAAGTAAATTTCCTCTTTAGTTACGTCCACACTTTCTTTCACAAACCGGAACCTCAAAGGACGACAAAAACGAGCTGAAGAGGGCGTTGGATTTTCCCAAACGACTTTATCACTTTTTCCACAGACTAACCTCAATGGAACAAAACAGGTTTGGAAGATATTTGAATCATAATCCTTATCACTTTCTTGTTTTTGTTTAAACTGTGACTGGTGTGAGCCGTCACATCCCCATTTACAAATAAGTTTCAGGGACAATCTTTCTTGTTCTTTAAGGGCTGAAAGAACTTCTTCCAAATAAGTTGATAAGCGTTTCACTGTAAGATCGACCAAAGGCTGTAAATCACATTCGGCACTAGTGCTTGTAATTCTGATAGATTCAGTAGGCGGATACAATTCATTTTTTGCTTTTTGAATAAGTGTGTAGCAGGGAAAAATTTGTTTACATGTGTTTCTTATAACTTCGTACTGAGCACTTGTTAGATCAGCATCAATCATCATTTTCAATGCTTGCATTGGTGATAGAGAGTGAATTTCTTCTTTCCCAGAGTTTGAAAATGCCTTTTTGTATTTTGTCGCACGTGTCGGAGAGTTTTGAATGTCTTTTAATACTTTAGCAGCATCTCTCTTTCCACTTTTGTTTAACTCGACTGAAGCAGCATGCATAATCAAATTTTTGTCCTTTACTGTATACCTGAGTTCTTGAGTTTTGCGTCTTTTAGATCTTTCACTTGAGTCACTAAAATCTTTCTGAGGACGGCCACATCGTTTCGGTACTACTGCAACAGGTAATTCAAAACCTCTTCCAACCAAGCCTTGTACTTTGATAGGAAAACATCTTTCTTTTTGTGTACTTGCAGCCACTTATTCTTAATTTGTGATTAAAATGTGAAAAATTGTGCTTGAGAGCTGATATCTGTTCGTCAGAGTATTTTTCACTTGACAAAAGCTCCTGTTGTAAACAGTTCAATTTATCGTCCAAACTTGGTACATTCTGAGTTTGCATGCGGTCGAATAGGTATTTTCGAGTCACAATTCGAACCGCTGAAATGCCTTGAGAACCTGTAACAAAACAAAAAGTAACAAATATAGAAAACGTTTTTTAAAAAAATTGTTCCATGAAACTTCTAAAAAGTCCACAATTAATTAATCTGCGGCTTTCTGCGGCTAATTTTACTTTATTCTACATCTCAAAACCTATAAGCACAATCTGAAACAAAAATTCAAGCTTGGACGGACTTGGAAGTATAACTTTTAGCTTAACAAATAAAAAAAAATTTGTAAAAAATGCACTATTTTTCCTTATACAGAATTCGATAACTTACGTTATTAATGAACAAAATCTCTAAAGTATATATTAAATTTGGAAGAAACATACCTGGAGCTTCAATTTCCATAATTAAAACGACACATATAACTTTGAATAAATTCACTGTACTTTTTTGAAAATTTGTTGTTTGCCAAACGCCGAACGAGATTTTTGTAGTGTGATAAGCAATAAACTTTTGACTGTCAATACGTCGGTAGCGCACGCGACGAAAACGAGCGAGATGGGTGCAATGAACTCTCTATTGTGTTTTGTTTCTATTTTAATCACTATTAGAATCAATTTATGCATTTTACGAAATTGACTTTTGGCCTACTAGATTATCAAAATACCGGTATGTGCGCTGGTGGCTGAAGCTTCAGGAATTCGACGTTCGGTATAAACATCGAAAAGGCTCCCGGATGGTTCATGTCGATGCATTGAGCCGTGTCCCAGCAATGTCAACGGTGGTGAACATGAAAACGGTAGCAGACAGGGTGCTGACTGTGTTTGCATACGACGAAGATTGAGTGGCATCAATGCAGTGTCAGGATGAAAGGTTAAGAGATATTGTTGAAATACTCAACGGAAAGGAAGCGCCCGATGAACGGCAAATTAAGACCGATTACGTCATTCAAACTGGAAGATTGTATCGTAAAACAGGTGATGGAAACAGGCTAGTGGTTCCCAGAGAGGCATATTGGAGGATAGCTTGCCACGACCAAATTGGACACTTTGGAGTCCAGAAAACGCTGGAGCGAATATCAAAGTATTTCTGGTTCCCTCGAATGCGGCGATTTTTGAAGAAGTACATCGCGGCATGTCCGGAGTGTATTTTAAATAAGGTGAGAGGAGAAAAGAAGGAAATGGAACTGCATATCGATGAATCACTTCCAGTTCCGTTTCGAGTGATCCACCTAGATCATCTTGGTCCTTTTGAACGAAGTAAGCGTGGAAATAGCTATATCCTGGTGATAGTTTGCGCATTTAGCAAGCATGTGACATTGAGGGCACTTCGCAACACTAAAACCGGCCCAGTTGTCTCAACGCTTCGAGAATTTTTTATGATATATGGATTGCCGGTAACTATAGTCACCGATAGAGGAACGGCCTTTACGTCCAAAATGTTTAGCGAATTCATCGAGAGTTATGGAATCCAGCATGTGAAAACGGCGGTAAGAACACCGCGAGCTAATAGGCAGGCAGAGCGCATAAACCGAACGGTATTGGCGGCGCTGAAGTGTTCATCAGCAACGATGAAGGAATGGGACGAAGCTTTGCCGAATCTGCAGTGGACCATCAATTCGCAGAAAAATACAACGACGAAGCACCACCCAAAGCGTTTGATTTTTAATTTCAATCCACGTGAAGTCACGACAAACAAGCTGATCCATGCTATGGATCAAAGCAGAAGCGAGCCTTTGGACGACTTCCGCACAGAGGATGCGGCAAACAATGCGAAGAAGGAAAAGCTAAAGTGGAAACAACGGGTGGAGGCGAAAACGTGCGCACCACATAAGTATCAACTAAACGACCTGGTTATGATAGATTACGTAGCAGAGCAAACGGGTTTCTCACATAAGTTGGATCCAGCGTTCAAGGGGCCATATATGGTGACCAAGGTTATCGGTCATGACCGTTATTTGGTTGAGGACTTGCCGGATTCACGACGGAAACAAAAGCGATACACCGGAGTCTTATCCGCCGATCATTTGAAACCACAATGTGTCCTTACCGATCCGGATGACGCTTTCGAAGGGGTGCATGAAGAAGACGACTCGTCCGAGGCGGACGAAATGTCAAAAGTGGCCGAGCTGTAAGAGTTGATACCCGAACGATGCCGAGTGAACGAGAGAGCGGCATAAAAGCGGCAGTGAGTGATAGTGAAGACGTGTTCGCGCATCATTTCAAATTGTCTTGTATTGAATTCTCTGTTTTTGTTGTTTTGTTAAAGAAGAGTATATGTTATTTTTTCTTTTATTAATTAAAGTTCTTTATATTAAATTTCAATCAAACGCTTTAAAAGTTATTCAACACTCGGGTATTCCTTAAACATGTAAAATGAGTGCTACAAAAAATAAATTAAAAGTTAAGAAAAAAAAAAAAATCATTTATAAACATGACGAATAGATCATTGAGAAACCCTGTTGGAACTTTTTTAAGCGCTGAAAGCTTATCAGCAGCACAAACCCCTTCCCTTCTACCGTTTATTTTTTTTAAACTTTTCGTTTTTATTGTATCTTCCTTTAAATAGAAACTAACAATAAGTATTCAAATCTTAATTCCAAATAAATTTTAGCTACTTATAACGCATATAAAGAATAAAGTAGTATTTCGATACGACGGGCCTCAATTCAAGAGATGAGCTGCTGATGAATTTCAGCCTCTCGAAGTGAGGGCGATACGCGCTTGAGGTGTACTTTTCGACGGGTGGCGATTGCCGCAGCTGGACAATCGTTGTCGCTAAGTAATCGGTCTCGCGGGCTAACAATTCAAATTTAGAATGATACTTCATGTAAAAAAAATTTTATAACCTAACAAAAATTGTAACTAACTCAAAAACTTAATTTTGTAATAAAAATTCTCAGATGAAATTCAAAAGAACAAAAAATGTCTTACAACTTTCTTCTTACTTTTCGCCTTAGTGCCGACCACCAAGTGTTCCTTTTAGGTACTTTATTTTGAGGTGGTGATTATCCGTTTGTCACGTCCGTGTCTTAACTATTCCCCCAACCCCCTATTAATCGTCTATTGCCTGTGGCACATTCTACTCCAAACGATTAGTGTAGAAGCTGCCTCAGTGCATTATTTGGAATTTAAATAAAAAAACTAAAAGAACACCTCACGCATAAAGCCGCTGATGCCACAGCTTTTTCGGTAGCGTTCTCTTTCTTCTCACTCCCTTTGTTCACTTCTATACTTTAAAGTTCAATTCGATTTAAGCCTCAGCTCTTTTACACAAAGCCATTGTTAATAATTGTGCTAGTTGGTTTTGTGGTAGCGGTTTGGCGGTTCGACACGGTGGCTTCTTCCTCGACTAGTTCGCCGTTGGCGTGGGTTGTTGCCACTCCGCACACCATCCTAACATTATTTAACAAATTTTTCGTGTCGATGTGTGGGTACAGATAAGACGAGAGGAAAAAGAAAAGAGTTGAGGAGGCAGAAATAGAAAGAGGTGATACAAGAAAAAAACCCAGTCATGATGAAAGTAAGAAAATGAGGCAATTTTAAATAAGGAAAAGAATACAAGAAAGAAAAAGAAAGGCCTATAAAATATCTCTGTCCGATCTATCAAACATACTCCAATGAATCCCCTTAATACCTCACTCCGCCAACATGTCTCTGTCCTTAGTCTGGAGCAAGCCCTCCCACTGCGAAATCTTGCAGCCGTGAGTGTACTGTGGCTCCTTCTTACTTTTTAGTACACTCCCCATATTCAGTCGGTTCGTCCGTTTACGTCGGCGTACGTTGGTCGAAAGTCGTCATCACTCACCTCACATAAAATTTCCTATTGGGTTGATGGTACGGCACTAAAGCGAATGCAATGCGCTCAGCCTACCATTTCTACTTGATAGACGTTGCCAGCAAAAGAAAAAAAGAAAACCAAATGTGCCGGTGCAGGAAACAGTGTTCACATCACCCCATTGCTACCGGTCGAATAAAAATAATAAGGAAGTTTTGTTTTTGTTATGTTTATTAACTGTGTTTTGTGCTCACGCAATTCGTTTCCTTTTGAAAATTACAGTTACATTCGTTTTTTTTTTATAATTAATTTTTGCACTAGAAAAATAATAAATATGTTCATAAGAGTGGTGTAAAAATAAATCAAAATTTGAGAAGAAAAAAAACTGCTATGGAGAATCAGGTAAGTAACAAAAAAAAATTTTTATCAAAACGGGGAAAAGGCAAAAAAAAAAAACTAACAACAAAAAAAAAAAAAAAAAAAAAAAAATTAAATCTTTAAATTAAACTTTAAAGACTCCATTGCTTAAGTACCACGTTAGAATCCCATGAACAGAAGGAGGTAGGAGAGATTTTACTTTATTAGTAAGTCCTTCGTGCCAAACCTTATCAAATGCCTGAGCAACATCCAAAAAGACAGCAGAACAGTATTCTTTATAATCAAAAGCTTTTCGTTTTTCATTCGTTCTACGAATAACTTGCTCTATATTACCATGATTTTTACGGAAACCGAACTGATGATTTGGAATAATATTATTTTCTGATATAAATGGAGTCAATTACAAGAGCAGTGCTTTTTCAAAAAGTTTTGAAACGCATGGAAGTGGTCGGAAGAGTGATCGAAGACTATTTTGACTATAACTCGTGATCTATCTACTCCTTTCACAATGGCAAAATCAATGAGATATGGGATTTTTGTTTGATCAGAGGGCCAGTCTGTTGGTTGTCCTGGTGATAAAAAGTCTAGCCTACCCATGCTGTTTGTAAGAGTATGATACAATATTCTTCCTTTTGGACTTAGAGGTCGAGACCCCCAGTCCGTATGTTTTGAAATCTCCAGCTGCTAGGAGTTTGCTGCCTAGAGTATCTAAGAAATTCTTAAAGTGTTTTTTTAGTGTAACCAAGAAGCGAGTAGGACAGTAGACAGAAGATAAAGTCAAATTACTACAATGATTTTGTATAGAAATGTTGCCGTTAAGAAATATGAGGCAAATGACTCAAGTAAAAAGTGTTTAATCCTGCATCGAACTAGAATCGCTGTTCCACCATGCGCCTTTCCATCAAAAATTGTTTTTATTAGTTAAGTGTGTCTCTAGAAGCATAACATCGATAGAATTACTCGAGAGCAAATAAGTTAATTCCGTTTTGTGTTGGCGAACGCCGTTTGCATTCCATGAACATATGATGAGCGTGTTCATTTTTTAAAAATGAGTATTTGGAGCATCTGATTTTGTGCTCAGACTAGCTCTTGAAGTGTGTTCTGCATAGATGTCATAAATTGGGTCATGCATGGTGTCAAACTGAAAATCATGTTTTCTAAATTGTTGCTATGGGGCTGATATGGATTTTGAGTGTTGGTTGTACCTATCTTTGGTTCACTGGTATAGGACACACCTGGTTTAGCTGAAGAACTTTTAGTAGCTATTTTGTTAGCAGGAGCCTAAAGGAAAACAATTTTATTTTGAGGATTACGTGCAGTTTGCTATTGATGCAATAAACGGCTTTTTAGTTCCTTAGAAATAGGACAGCCTCTGCAATCTGCGGTATGGTCACCCCCGCCGTTGCTACACTTCCTTATATTTTCCTCTTTGCTTCCTTTAATGGTACAGTTGGTGTGGTACAGATCACACGTAGGTTGAAATAAGACTTTGTATGTTCATACAAAAATATTCCTGTTGGGAAAGCGATTAATGGTAGTTACGGACTGTAACGCAGTGGTAACAACAAAGGCAACGACAACTCTTTTGCCACGGGTGGCACGCTGGTGGCTGAAGCTTCAGGAATTCGACGTTCGGTATAAACATCGAAAAGGCTCCCGGATGGTTCATGTCGATGCATTGAGCCGTGTCCCAGCAATGTCAACGGTGGTGAACATGAAAACGGTAGCAGACAGGGTGCTGACTGTGTTTGCATACGACGAAGATTGAGTGGCATCAATGCAGTGTCAGGATGAAAGGTTAAGAGATATTGTTGAAATACTCAACGGAAAGGAAGCGCCCGATGAACGGCAAATTAAGACCGATTACGTCATTCAAACTGGAAGATTGTATCGTAAAACAGGTGATGGAAACAGGCTAGTGGTTCCCAGAGGGGCATATTGGAGGATAGCTTGCCACGACCAAATTGGACACTTTGGAGTCCAGAAAACGCTGGAGCGAATATCAAAGTATTTCTGGTTCCCTCGAATGCGGCGATTTTTGAAGAAGTACATCGCGGCATGTCCGGAGTGTATTTTAAATAAGGTGAGAGGAGAAAAGAAGGAAATGGAACTGCATATCGATGAATCACTTCCAGTTCCGTTTCGAGTGATCCACCTAGATCATCTTGGTCCTTTTGAACGAAGTAAGCGTGGAAATAGCTATATCCTGGTGATAGTTTGCGCATTTAGCAAGCATGTGACATTGAGGGCACTTCGCAACACAAAACCGGCCCAGTTGTCTCAACGCTTCGAGAATTTTTTATGATATATGGATTGCCGGTAACTATAGTCACCGATAGAGGAACGGCCTTTACGTCCAAAATGTTTAGCGAATTCATCGAGAGTTATGGAATCCAGCATGTGAAAACGGCGGTAAGAACACCGCGAGCTAATAGGCAGGCAGAGCGCATAAACCGAACGGTTTGGCGGCGCTGAAGTGTTCATCAGCAACGATGAAGGAATGGGACGAAGCTTTGCCGAATCTGCAGTGGACCATCAATTCGCAGAAAAATACAACGACGAAGCACCACCCAAAGCGTTTGATTTTTAATTTCAATCCACGTGAAGTCACGACAAACAAGCTGATCCA